>LPNX010211269.1:385031-401747 GCA_001517045.1 Pseudotsuga menziesii
CCACTCTTACATCATCATAAGAATCAATACTTCCATGTAGCATCAGGAATACAAGAACTCTATGATATTTTTCTAACCTTACATACCATAAGAATAAAGGTCCAAAAACATACAAGCTGTTAAATCTACTCTCCATGTCTTCTACTAGGGTAGAAACCTTAGTGTTACAACAAGAGAAATAATAACCATCATTGGCAATGGTGTATTCTTATCTAGGGTTTACATGTATAACAAAAGCCTTAGTCATCACAAAAAAAATCCTAACATCACAAATGAGAAAGCTCTCCAAGAACATCTAAGACATTTATCATCCCATGTCTTCTCCTAAGGTTTCCACATGAACCCTAAGTCTCCTAGACAAGTACCATGAAGGGTACAAATGATGAATGAATATGAGATATTTATCCTCCATTATATATGCAAGTAGGTGAGGGAGGATAACATAAAATAAGGACAAGTTTCCCTACAATTAACCAACATGGAGAACCCACATGGATCACTCTATAATCCAAGGATGTGCATGTCAAACTAGGGTTTTGTCCAACCCCGAAAGTGATATTCCATCCAAGTCAAGATCCTAGGATCAATTACCCTCCTCCAATATGGTTTGGTATCCAATAGGGTGTTAGTCCTACATGTTAGGATTATTAATCCTCCCTTGACCATACTATATGTTATATTATTTAGCCTAACTTGGGAACCTTAATTAATTAATTGGGTCCACTAGTACAATTGGGCCCACTTGACCTAATGGGGCCACATGTACCAGTCACTAGAATTTGGGGAACGCTGCTAGAGTCTAACTGCCACTTACTATATGTGCATGCATCATTTTGGGCTCCTCCTAGACAAATCCATACATTTTAGGAGCCACTGGGAGTCCCGACACCAACCTACTTTAGTTAGTTGGAGTTAGTACTAGTTAGTGTCGATTATCCCCTAGTTACTTTTAGTTAGTTCACAATCATTTAGCTAGTGCATGTATTGCATGGATAATGCATGGATGCATGTGAAGTAGGCACCTTTTCCCACCTAACACACTCAGTTGCACTGAGTTAACTAGCCACCACTAATTGATTGAGTTGGTTGTACATCTGGGAGTTGATTTTGGACTTCGATATTGATTAAGGCACCATGAGTTAGAGATTCAGTTAGATACAGTCATATCCACTTGCGAGATTCAAATTTATACCCCATGCATTTGAATTCTTTCTGTGTAAACTATTGTAACACCAGATATTATTATTGTGAATGATACTATAAATTCCTGAGCAATACTTGTCTGATTCCTGTGTGGTTTGTTTCGTTCAATTTGTATCTTCATTCTCCATCTATTTGCTGCAAACATTATTAGAAATATCTTCTTGAATATATAAATGGAATTAAAATTCTAATATGGTATCAAATCCTTCTTAGGAATATTTCATACTTGTTTCTCCCCATCAAACATCAAAAGCAGCTGGGTTTCCACAGAAGTCCCCTATAATGATTTGCTAGCTCTGGATTTATTCAGAGCAGCAGCAAAGAGGGCATGACGGACCCTAAAAATTGTTATATTTTTATCATTTAAACAATATGATCTTAGGATCTTATCTGAGAGAATAACATGCACAACAATCAATCACAAGAGACAATAGACACAAAGATTTATCCTCGGGGAAACCATAAAGGAAAAACCCTGCAACTTTCTCAGAGATAGAATGAGCACCAATGGTAGTAGTAAAACTCAAAAACAAAAATATGATCTCTGACAGCTGATCTCTCTCACTTGTGCCAGCACTTCCTCTCTCACTCATGCGCCCCAATTGAGTGACTGTATATGTCTGAAATAGAGACGCTCACTCTCTATTTATATTCTTTTGTTCACTTAATATTTGACTCAGTTACGTAGGCTCTAGTAATCCTAACTTAGTTATGTAGGCTCGAGTAACCACAGCTAGGGTACTAATGACCTAACTTACAACAAAGGGGACTTCCTTATGACTTTTAGTAATTCTCTCGATAGAAACATCGGGGTACAAGGAAATACAAGTGATTCTCTCAATAGGACCATCAAGGATCAATGAAATACAATATATACAAGTGAATACATTTTGAAGTTACAAATACATCAACACTCCCTCTTAAATAGGAAGTTATTCTCTTGACACAATTCATCAATGCAAGTCTTCTTCTCTAGATCATCATCAAAGTTGGATCATCATCAACGCTGGATCATCATCAATGCTGGATCATCACTGCTTCCGCTATATCAATCAAATGGTGCTATCTCTCAATTCTTCTTGTCACAGGAAGTTCTATAGAGCCAGCCATTTTTCATGCTGGTTGTATTCCTATCGTCCATGTAGGTATTACTCTACAGATCCAGTCCTTTTTTATACTGTATGTAGACCTCTACAAAGCCAGTGCTTTTTCATACTGGATGTACCTCCATAGAGCTAGTCCTTTTTCATATTGGATGTGGGTCTCTATAGAGCTAGTCCTTTTTCATACTGGATGTAGGCCACTATAGAGCTAGCCCTTTTTCATGCTGGATGCACTTCCATAGAGCCAGTCCTTTTTCATACTGGATGTGGGTCTCTACAGAGCCAGTCCTTTTTCATACTAGATGTAGGCCACTACAGAGCCAACCCTTTTTCATGCTGGATGTACTTCCATAGAGCCAACCCTTTTTCATGTTGGATGTACTTCCACGGAGCCAGTACTTTTTCATATTGGATGTGAGTCTCTACAGAGCCAGTCCTTTTTCATACTAGATGTACCTCCATAGATCCAGTCCTTTTTCATACTGGATGTGGGTCTCTACAGAGCCAATCCTTTTTCATACTGGATGTAGGCCACTACAAAGCCATCCCTTTTTCATGCTGGATGTACTTCCACAGAGCCAACCCTTTTTCATGCTGGATGTGGGTCTCTACAGAGCCAGACCTTTTTCATGCTAGATGTAGGCTACTACAGAGCCAGCCCTTTTTCATGCTTGATGTACTTCCATGGATCTAGCCCTTCTTCATGTTGGATGTGGGTCTCTACAGAGCCAATCCTTTTTCATACTGGATGTAGGCCATGCCCCATGCAGGGTCTTCTACTACAGAGCCAGACCTTTTTTCATACTAGATGTAGATCTCAACACTTATATCTGACCATGGGAGGAACCAATCCTTCCACCATGTTAGAAGGGCTCAACACTTACATTTGACCATGGGAGGCCCCACCTACCACCATGTTAGAAAGGCACAAATCTTATAGCTGACCATGGGATTCCCTTCCTACCATCATGTCGGAAAGGAACAACACTTACGTCTAACCATGGGAGGCCCCGCCTACCACCATGTCAGAAAGGTACATGGACTCATCACTTCCCCTTGGAAGGAACCTCTATCTAGAGAACACCAAGCTTCTCCTAGAAGTATTCAAACTTCACTCTAGTCATTTCTAGCATAGAATTACATCAGGGTTGATTACGTCCAAGGATAAACTGTGAGCTTCACCAGGACCAATTACATCCGAGGACAACGTACTAGCTTTGCCAGGATTTTATGCTCAGACAACATGTCTCACCATCTATGCTATAAATCCCTCTTTCAAGGGATATTTATATGGATCACAAAATGGAGCTTCACTGCTCCTCTCTGCATCATACAAAAATGCAATTCAGATCAATCAAATCAAATAATAGTTTTCAAAAGAAACACACTACCTCCCTAATATCCGAGCAAGTGTCAACATATTTTTCCTCGACTATACTCAGCACCATGAAAGAATCATTCCTGCTAAGCCAAGAGATCACACTTGATCTCATACTAAAGTAACACCTCGAAGTGCTCTTCGTATCAATGGCACTTCCTGCTCAAATACGAATCCACATAATCCTCCAGGTTAATCTTCTGATTTGTATCATACTTGAGCCCATACTCAACTGTACCCTTCAGGTACCCCACTACATGCTTTGCAACCATCAATTGAACATGTCTCAATGTGTTCACAGCAAAGCAAATATCTAGTCTTGTATTCGTCAGGTACATCAAGGAACAAATCTTCTGCCGATACATTGTGGCATCAACCAATTCTGATGAAGCAGCAGTCAATAGATGCAGGTTCGATTCCATAGGCATGGTCATGGCCTTGCATCCCATCATTCCAACCCTCTTCAGGATCTCTACTGCAAACTTCCCTTGTCCCAGGGAGATTCCATCTGGATTTTGCCACACCTCCATGCCTAGAAAGTAGTGCATCATATCCAAGTCCTTCATCTTGAACTTGGTAGCAAGTCTCCTTCTTGAAACTTTAATGAGTTCCTCTTTTTTCTCAGGAACAAGTCATCGACATATAACAGGAGAATCACTGGTCTTCCACCTTCAACCTTGAAGTAAAGGTTGGAATCCTCTTTACTCTTAGTAAAGCCTAGAGTCACCAATAATATTTCCATCCTGTCGTACCATGTCGAACCTCAGGATCTTTTGCAGTCACTCCCTCTAAAGCAGAGCATCATTCTCCCTCTAAAGCATAACACCATTCTCCCTCTATCTTTCATATTCTATGCATTGAAACATTCTGTACCGAAGTAACAAGTAGCTTCCACTGCTACTAATATTCTATGTATCCATCTAGGGTCACTGGATACCAAGATCCTCTATCTTGAACCTTTTCAAAAGTTCTTCCCACACCCATATGTGAGCTTGTCATCCTCTATAGGCTTTCATATTCAACCTTGTAGCAAAGGTTAGTATCTTCATCACTCTAGGTGATCTTCAAGCTCCTCATGTATGTGTTATCCCATGGGTGAGCTCATACAAGTCTTTCTTTAATTTGCACACATGAGTCTTCCTATCATGTGTCTTCACTTCCAATGGCTGCAAATGTATCTTTGTAGTCTATTCCTTCTTTCAGTGAGAATCCTCGTGCTACGAATCTTTCCTTGTATCCCACAGACTTCTCTTCAAGTCTTGATACCGCATCATATACATCATTCTTCATTATCTGGTACTCTCCTTCCCTTTCTTCTTGGCTACTTCTTCATAGCTGGAAGGTTCTTCATCAATGATGTCGCTCAATAGTGTCACATAACTATATTGTGTCCGATACCTCTTTCTTTCTTTGAAAGCATCATCATATTATTCTTCATCTTGTATTATTTCACAAACTGTCGTCACTTGTTCTTCAGAACAAGTGTCCTCCTTCTTTTCTTGTAGGTGATTGTACACGATCTTTCCTACAAGTCAAATGCATTAGTTGTATGATTAGAAACATTTCATAAGACATGTTCATAATGAAAAAATTCTTATGCATAAAGATATAAACATGCAACTATTTTAGCCAATATAACATTCATCCATATCTCATGGAAACTTTCTAGATGCATTCCATCTCTACCATGACATCATTGAGATTGTGCACTAATCCAATATTTCAGCAAAGAGGTTTCATTATATATAAGTAGCAATGGAGATTTTTATATCACCATGAGATACTTACCCATAACATGCATATTAGTAGTATACTGTCGTTAATGCAAACATTCTATCATGCATAACTCATCAACTGAATATAAACAAATGCATAACAAAATAATATCATGAAATGACAATTGAATACTTATATTTTATTTTTTTTGTGGGTAGACTCCTTCTTGGGCCTTATGCTTCATCATCTACTTTATTCATGACAACATCATTTATTATCCAAATGCTAATATGGATAAGAGTTTCTTCAAGAATTGAGTCATTTGTATTCCTCATTGCTTGAGGGATCTTCTTTGGATCGTGAGAGCTTGATCTTCAATTGCTCCCATATTCTCTTTCTCTTATTATGGTCAAAGATTCTTCTTGTGTGCACTCTTCCCAGAGTCTATTGAAAGTAATCACTTCCTTCTGGCACACATTCCTCCAATGAATGAATCCCATGATCCTGGGAGGCCATTCAAGGTGATTATAATAGTATCTTATTCTTCCTCGACTGCTTTGTCATAGCATCGAACACTTCCTTTTAGTGTCTTTAGGTATGGCACATGAGGGATGAGATGATATTTAATAGAATATGCAATTATTCTCTTTGTTCTATCCTTAGCCTCATCTCCCTTTGTCTCCTAGAACTTTCTTACTGAAATACTGATCCAAGTCAATTTCTTGAAGTATCACGGAGTTCCTACACTTCATCCGATTTATATCCTTTTATTCAAATACCTTGGTAAAGGAATCAAACATATCCTTATGTGTCTTAACAGAAGATACTAATGGTATAAGGTGATGGAATAAAAAATAATCCTCTTGGCTTTGACCAAGTTCTTCTTGTGTAAGGTTTTAGCCTCATCTCCCTCTGGAACTCGAACCTCTCCACTTATGTAGGTGTCCAATTCATTTTATTCAAGAACCAGTGAAGTCCTATACTTCCATTCTTGGAAGTTGTCATATTAACCAATCTTGACATTAGGCTGGTGTGATGAGACATTTTAACTGAGAACCTCAAATGGAAATACAAAAGATTAGATCTTACCGATTTGAGGTGTCCATCCTAGTTTCGGATCTGGCTGATCTAGGGTTTGTCAGAGAAACCCTAATTTTCAAAACTTGGAATTTAAAATTTATGATTGGATATAAATATGGACCTCTTCAGGGTGAGCTGTCCAATGTTTCCTTTTCTGAAAACAGTGGAGGAAAACTCCCATAACAGGAAGCGCTTGGTTTCCAATTTCTTCTGTAGAAATGCCTGATAATGTTTCTATGGTATCTATGAAAGTACTACTCCTATGTGTCTGAAATTTTTTATTGAGGTCGCCTCATCTATTCTCTTTCCAAAACCATAGTTTTTATCAGAATTGGTTTCACCATTTGGGACTTATTATAGTTTTCCCACGATGACTTAATTCAGGACTCTTGAACATAGCTAACTTGTACAGACTACCACGTGTCACTGTTTCACCTTTGGGGTCTGAAATTTTTACCACAGAATGTACAGTCCATGGCCTATTTTTAACATCTTGTGAAATTTCATTTGGACCTTTGTGGCCCGAGATATATCAATTCTTCCTAGGTGTCCTATTTAGGGATCAATCCTGAAAGAGGATGGAACCCTGATTTGGAGGAATCATATCTCCCAGAATATAGTGAATCTGAGGCTGAAATTTTTACACAGGGTACATCCACAACAGAATTTCAACCCAAAATCCAACACCTTGCATGTCTGAAATTCGACACTTCTTTGTCACATTTTCGACACATACACTTTTTTTTGCTGTCGGTGGCATAACGTTGGATATTCGACATCCTACCAATGTGGGTCAAAGATCCGACACACCATGGTGTCACCTATCTGATAGTTTTCTCTTCCAAAGTGTCAATCAAAACTTGCATAAACCTTCTAAAATCCGACGCCATCCGACACTTGAAGAGTCGGCCTTCCGATGGGAAGAAGTGTCGGAGGAATGGCAACGTCATCGATGTTTTTATCCAGAAAGTGTCGGATGTTCGACCCCATCTGACACTTGAAGAGTCCACCTTTTGATGGGAAAAGGGTCAGAGGCATGGCGATGCCATCGGATATTCGACTCAGCCTGACACTCGAAGCATCAATCGTCCAACGGTCTGAAGCATCGGAGTCATGAAACTGTCATCGGAAGGTTTCATCGAAGCATCGGAAGAACATCGAAAAAGAGACGCCTGTTGGTAGATTTAACAGAAAAAAAAATTGAAATATTTCACTTAGTTAGAGTGATTTGATAACAAGTGTGGGCCAGGGAGTTGGTGGCTTATAGAGGAACTTCCTCTAACAAAGCATTCAACCTTCCCCTAGGCTAAATTGTTGTATGTTAAAGCAGGCTCCTCCCAGGCACACCAATGATTTTTCATATGGTCCCTCAAGACAACGATTTGTCATGCATGTGGGCTTAGGATTTGGTGATTTGAGCAGTAATTGCCTTCCCCAGCAAAGCTTATTGTCCTTCCAAAATAAGTCGTTGAGCTTCAAATGCACACACGTCATCATGCACAACAATTTGCTTCTACTAAGCTCACATAACTATTTAACTCTAGATGGCGAGTCCAGATTGGATGTTCATTGATGTTTCTACTTGTATTTGCTTCCAAAAGGAACCGTTGTGTGTTTTGGTGTCTATATTCTATCAAATCCAACAATTTAACTTCCCAAAGCTAAATCACTATGTATCCTTGCTCAACTGCTTTTCAAAGACAGCGATTCCCTCTATCGTTACTTGGACAGAAAAATAGTGACAAGTGGATCCCTGGGAGAGGCTGGCAATGCAAGAAAAACATTGATCTCCCTTATAACCCAATTTATTGAAATTTATCATGCATTTCCCTTTGTTATTTGTTATATAACCTTTCCATTTTTATGCTTTGTGTTGTTGTAGTGTTTTCTACAGGCTGGGAGCATGAGTTTATAGCATCCAATCCTTTTGCATCTAGTGAATCCCTTTATTTTCCTGGAGAGATGGCAACAGATCTTTTATGAAAGATTTATTTATAAGAATACCAATGATCAGTCGGTCAATTCCTTTGATGTAGTGAATGGAGTCTATGAAGGCTTTGGCTACTAAAACAAATAGATATTGAAGTCGAGATATCTCACGGTCCAACAATAAAGTATTTGTCAGAAGAAGAGAAACTCTATAAGGCTTCATAGTTTCTTTTTACTACAAGAAAACATAATGTTCTATTATAACCAGCATCGGTGTCTAAGTATTAAGCACAATGATTACCATCTAACTACTTTGTATTTGCTATTATGCACGGGGCTAGGAATGCCTTATTGTCTATGACTTCGTACAAAGAGGCAATCTTTAAGAGGGCCTTCATATGAATAGCATAAACCAATAATTCCATATAAAGATTGGTTTACAATGGCTATGGATTTGCAAGAGCATTAGATTGGCCCACTTTTGACAAGAAAAATGAAGCCCACGAAAAAATTGATCACAAAAATAAATTGTATGTTTTTTCAAAGTTTTTGCTTAAAACTCCTACTCTAGCTTTGTTAATGCATTATAATGATGTTAGTAAGTTATGGCATGATATGTTTGGGCATATTAACTTACGTTAATTGCATCAATTAATCAAACAAGACGGGACAGTGGGGTTTCCATGTCAAAACCACAAATTTTCACAAAAATTTAAAATTTTGAGATAACAACAAATGCTAAAACCTGCGGTCTACTAATAGCTAACGGTTTGCAATTAAAAGAAACAGTCAAGTAATTAGCTTAAATAAATCTTAATTATAATAACTTAATAGTTCATTTTTGTAACAAGAATAAAGTTTTCTTGCGTGTTGTTTTACTTCAGTTTACTGATGAGTCTTTTCATGTCAAGTAGGTGGAATTTAACTTTTGAATCCGGGGCTTACTTAGCAATTGTGCTAACGCAGACGAATATTGGTTCTTATAGGTTTACAGGTATGATCGCACGAGCACGTATTAAAAGTTCTTTTAAAGTATCAACAATATTTTAATTGCAATTAAAAATCTTAGTAATTGAGCTGCTAAACTCAAACAGCTTCTGTAAGGTAAAACCATTTGGCTTCCTTCAGTTTTACTTGTAATCATGTTCAGAAGTAAGTAATGACAGTAAGATATGTTTACAACTCTAAGAATTAGAATCTCAGTTACATAGTATTTCTACTTTAGTCTATGTAATTTGTGATGTTATAATGATTGTTTTGTCAATACTTATACAATAATACATTTTCTTCTCTGTAATAATGACTGTCCCACATTTCGCTTCTGCGAGGTAACTTACAGCTTGTAATCCTTTGGACAGTATAAATTCAATTGAGAAAACTGAAAACCATAATGTTTTCCTACATGAGATCATGGTTTGCTTATAATTTATTTTCATGTTGAATCCTATGGTTCTAGTAATTTCTAGATTCAATACGATCCTTCCTATTCTAGTTATCTTGTGTAGTTCTATAACTACTACCTAATTAACCTGGTGAATCTTAAGTAATTTTCAAGTTGAGTCGTAACCATAATCCATCAAAGTATTGTCGCTATGAACTCTATAACAGAATTTCATAATAGTGTTCATACAATATGTTTTGTTCACTTCATAGTTCTACTATCAATGAGTTATTAGTTCATATTTGACTGATAAACATGCATACTCTAATTGTTAATAGATATTCAGTCTATATCTAGATCAAGGATTATAAACATGTTGAGATTAAAGTTTATGATTCTCCAACTTGTTACCCTATGCCATTTATAAAAAAAGTATAATTTGTGAAGTCCTTGTATAAGAGATTTTCCATATATAAACTATAGTGTTTTACACAAGAAAGCTATAGTTGTTTGTTGTTTAACATGATCTCTCCCACAAAATATTTGATCTCTTATCTAAAGAAAGACATAAAAGATTTGATTTCTATCTATAATAAAAACAAAGTTGGGAGAAAAAAAATGCAACTATCGAAATTGCAATTGTAATGTTATAATATATAAGTAGTAGGGTTAAAAGGTGAAAAGAGTATTGTGCACGTATGATTTTCGGGCTTAAACTAAGGTTTAAACGTGACATTCCACGATAGGTCAACGTAACCAAATCATTGATATTCCTTCACTACACTAGCATATAATAAGGTGCATGTTAAAATCGAAATGCATGGCAAATTATTGGTTTCATAATATAGTTTACTCCACACTCCAATGATTAAATAATTGGTTTTTGATTTTATGCAGACACTATAGTCTACGACCCACTGCATGTTTGATTTTTTTTATGTGACCACGTGGTCGTCTCCTGACCAAGCATGGGAAATATAAAACATGAATGTAAACCTAACCATTACCATTCTTCCCCGTAGTTTGCGCTACATCTAGGGTTTCTCTACTTGGCTTCCATGGCGGTTGTTGTTCCTCCTTGCTCCGGTTGCCTTATGCCTTGACTCGGTGCTTCTTTTGTCACTGGTGTGTGGGTTTAAAATCCATTCTCTATGGCTAGATTCTCATTCTGCAACTTGTGGAGATTACTATTGCTCGTGGCTTGCTGTCTGTGTAGTTCTCCTTTCGCTGTCTTCGTAGCTTACAGTATGCTTCAGTTACCTGTTACTGTTCTCGTGGCTCGTCGTTGTGTGAGAGATACCCTTGCATGCTGTTGAGTTTTTAAAAATGCAAAGCATGTAGGTGGCAGTGCTTCGATGAGGCTGTTTCTTGTTCTCCATTGACAGGTGAATAATAAACTTAGAGTTCTTTTACTTGCTGCAAATGTTTTTACTATTATTATGGTTAAATAATTATTTGTTTTGCTGACATTGGTCTTTCTTACTCCTTGCAGGTGTTTGCTACTGTAAACTTTCATGGCAGAGACAAAATACAGTCAACCAATGATTGTTGTGGCTCGTGTTGTGTTTCGGGTAAGCCCCATGGTCCATGTGTTGGGTTTTCACCCTACTTGCATCAGGGTGGTCAATGGAATCACCCAGGGTTTGGAAAAACCCTCCTTCGAATCTCCATGAGTTGTATAGTTTTATTTACAGGTTGTTTGTGGGTTTACCCAGTTTCGAACCCTCGCTAGTCAATGGGAGACTTGCTTTAACTGAGCAATGTATTTAGTTTGATGACGGATTACAACCTGTTTAAAATAGTAGTTTTGTAAATATAGTTTGGTATTTTAGACTTGGTTCAGTTTATTAGATGTTTATTGATATACTCTGTGTAATTTCAGGGTTTTACCTTTCTTGATTGTAAATGAAATTTTGTACTCTATTTGAATACTTTGTAAGGGTTTATAAATAAAATTTTGAGACCGATACTTACGGTCGTAACTTAATTACTCTTGTTTTTACTTAGAATTATGATTTAGGGTTTATCCTGTGGAAACCCTTGTTTGAAATGGATTATTCCAGTATATAATAATTACTGTCTTTTTATTTGTCCTTAAAGGACTGTGAGTAAATTATAATAATTCCTGGTTATTAATGGTTACATAATTAAATGATTTTCACTTGTTAGTTCAATGTTTTACTATTTGTACATGTAATAAATATAAGGGTTTTAACCCTGTCTTTCAATTTCACAGGTACATCCTGCTAGTAAAATAATAAGATACAGTTTCTTTTAGAAGTATACATTTTGTTTATATTATTCAGTATTGTATTTATTTCCTGTGAAATGAACTTAGTTGGTTCTTTAATAGTTTAAAAGAACTAACTTATGTTTAACCTAGGTTACTAAAGTATATAAGAATACAGATAGATTAAGCTCAGATTATGAGCTAGGGTTTATCCTATTTAACTTTTATGAAGTGATAATTTCTGTATTGTTATTTTGTTAATTCTATTACTGTCACAAGGTTTTCTTCAGTTTGTTTAAAAGAATTAATAATTTATAAACAATACTGTTTATTGTTAATAATATTATTATTTGTATTAGTAACATTATTATCTATGAATAATGTATTTTCTTAAGTTTATGCTAGTATATATATATATATATATATATTAAATAAGACTGAGAGCAGTCTATAGTAATTGTGTTTATTTATTAATATTATTTTTGTAAGCTTGGTGGAAGAAATACGAACTTCCATACTGTCAATACTTCTTACATCGAATTTGTCTGTCAATGTATAAGGACAGTTCTTTACTAATAATACTTTATGCTTAGGTTACTACTGTCTGTTTAATATTTTAATTCTTATTTAGAGTTCAGATAGTTGTAGGTAAATTAGTCAATACTATTGGAAATGAATAAACTAACAAAATTTTATTTACATATTTACTTAACATAAACAATAAGCATTCAACTAACAAATCTATTTCTTCTATTTCAACATAGATGTATAGTTTACAGAAGTAGGTACTGTGTAGAAGAATGAATTACATACTTGAACATACTACTATTTGTAAATAATATGATTCTGTTTCTTTTCTAATATTCTAAATATACAGTCTAGTTCTAACAACAACTCTACGAAACAGATAATATTCTTTCTGGAAAAACAACTATCTACCGAAAGAAATCATTTCAATACTCTGAAAAACATAAGTACTCTATTCATTTCATAATCCTATTGTACTTCATTCATTTAAACTCACTAACTATGCTAGAGTACAATCTGGATTACTCTAGATGGGGAAAAACATAGGTAGGATTTATTTTTCATCAAAGAACAGATTTAGCATTAAAACAACTAAGAGATTTCAAACTTAACAGTTTACAACATAACATATAATCATTCATTATTTGTTCACACACAGATATAAACTTTAACACTGAAATTAATCGATAATGGAACTTGTTTTGAAAGCTAGATGACAATAGCAATGGGAGGTCGTTCCTCCCTACCAACTCCCGGAGAGCGCTCAAACAGCGACTTCTCAGGACCCCCGAGCCTGTTCTGGTCTCCTTGGATGGAACTAGGTGGAGCAATCAACAAATTACTATTCCAAGACTCAATACCAACTCTGCACACTGCAGCAAGATCTTTCAGTTAGAAAGTCATACTAGATCACTTTCCTACAATTTACCCCTCAAACACCTTCCTCAAAAATTCCCTTCCCAATGAATTCCTTGAAGTGCGTTCACCTGAATGATTCTTCTCCTGGAATGAGCAGCCTCATCTCTCTTCAATGGGTACTTTTATTAAGATTTCCTAGGTCTTTTTGGGTCAGTTGTCATTAATTGATCCACCTACTCTGATCCCACTTTCTTGGGGGATCATGACCCCAAATGTAGGGAGGTTGCCACCTGCAACTTAGGAAGTGTTTGAGGATGCTGCCATTTTTCTATTTGCTCTCCACCTAGTCTCCTCCACCAACTTGACCAATAACACTCTTTTTAACAACTCTCCCAAGCTGTTGTCTCCACTTTTATTTATTTAAAATTAAAATTTTCAGAATTACATTCCACATTCTTGACTCTGCTGAGTCATCAGTTACAACTCTAACATAATGTCTTAGAATAAAATCAAAATAAGATAATATTATTTTGCAAAATTGGGGCATGTGACATACACACCCCCTTAGAATATAACATCGTCCTCGATGTTATTTATTCTTCATCCTCCGAAGTCCCCTGGAAAAAAATTGGATATGCATCTCACATTTTACTTTCCAATTCCTAGGTGGCTTCCTATGGACTAAGGTGCTTCCATTGCACCTTCACCTATCCAATGGTGCGGTTCCGAAGTGTAATTTCCCTCCTCCCAAGGATACAGTCCAGTTCCACCAGAAATTCTCCTTCAGGTTCCACCTGTACAACATTCCAGTTAACAACATGAGTAGCATCATGAACATATTTCTTTAAAACAGAAATGTAAAAAACATTATGTACTCTTAAGTTAGGTGGTAATGCTAATTGATAAGCTACTTGTCCAATCCTAGACAAAATTTCAAATGGGCCACAGTATTGAGGTGCTAGTTTTGCACAACTCCCCAATCTTAGAGAGCTCTTTTTGGGATTTACCTTGATGAACACATGTTCACCTACCTGAAACTCCTTTGGATATATTTTTAAGTCTGCTTGACTTTTCTGTCGATCCTGTGCCACCTTCAGATTTCCCTACACGTGTTTCACAATTTCTTCCATTTCTTTCAACAGTTATGGACCTAATACCAATCTATCTACTGGATTACTCCAAGAGATAGGAGTATTACATTTCTGTCCATATAAAATTTCAAACGGACTAAATCTAGCTGATGTCTAATAATTATTATTATAAGGAAATTCTACCAGATGTAAATAGTCCTCCCATTTACCAGGCTGGTCTTTCACATACATTCTCAATAAATCTTCCAGTACCTAGTTTACCCTTTTAGTTTGTCCATCTATTTGAGGATGGAAAGAAGTACTGAAATTTAATGTGGTGTTTAACCCTTTAAACAAATACTTCCAAAAGTTTCCTGTAAACTTGGGATCTCTGTCTGAGATTATGACTTTTGGTACTACATGTAATCAGAAAATCTGTTTTAGAAAAATATCAGCTATGTTGGCAGCTTTGTAAGTAGTTTTAACAGGTATTAAATGAGCTACTTTGCTTAACTTATCAACTACTACCGTGATAGAATCATTCTGATTTTGATTTCTAGGCAGTCCAGTAATAAAATCTAGACTAATCACCTCCCATTTCCAGCTAGGGATAGGTAAAGGCTGTAGCAAACCAGCTGGGTGTTGGTATTCAGTTTTTACCTATTAACATTCTAAACACCTTGCAATATATTCAGCTACTTCAATTTTCATATTTGGCCAGAAATACTCTTTTCTTAACATGGTCATAGTCTTTTGATAACCTGGATGACCTGAATATGGTGTTTTATGAATTTCATCCAGAATTAACAACTTGACTTTAGGTACATACATACAGTTTATCTTTATACAGTAAAAATTCTTTTTCATTTAAACTGTAACCTTTTGTTAGGTTTTCTGTTGGATTTTATTTAGCTTTAGCTTGTAAATTCTGGTAAATTTCATCTTGTTTTATTCCTTCTTTAAGCTGTTCATCTAAGTCTGAAACATAAGTGTTGATTGCTGTTGCAAAATTCAGCCTTGTGTTCCTACTTAATGCATCAGCAACATTATTTTCTTTACCTTTTATATGTTGGATTTCAAAATCATACTCGCTTAAGAAATCTAACCACCTAGCTTGTCTGGCATTTAAATTAGGCTGATCTAAAAGATACTTCAATCCTTTATTATCAGTCATTAAAACAAATTTTCTGCCAATTAGGTGATGTCGCCACATCTTTAAGGCATGTATTATAGCTGCTAATTCCAGATCATATGTTGCATAATTATTTTCATAAACTTTTAGTTTTCTACACTCATAGGTAATAGCATGCCCTTATTGAGTCAGAACACCTCCTAAGACATCATTATAGGCATCAGTGCATACTACAAATTCTTTATTAGGATCTGCTATTCTTAAAATAAGAGCGCTGGTTAATTAAGTTTTTAATTTTTTAAATCTTTCTTCACATTTCTGATTCCATTCAAACTTCTTTCCTTTATTCTGCAAGGAAGTTATTGGATTTTCTATCCTTGAAAAGCCTTCAATGAACCTCTGGTAGTAACCGGTAGTGCCCATGAAAGATCTAACATCCGTCACATCCTTAGGAACCAGCCAATCTTAGATTGCCCATATCTTTTCAGGATCTATGGAAATTCCTTCCTTGGTCACTACGTGACCTAAATACTAAATCTTATCCTTGAAGAAGTCACACTTACTAAACTTTGCAAAGAGTTGATGTTCTCCCAATTCTTGCAAAACAATTTTTAGATGTTCTTTATGTTCTTGTTCAGTTTTTGAATAGATTAGAATGTCGTCGATAAACACGACCACAAACTTATCTAAATACTTATCCATTATGTTTTTAATTAAACACATGAAGACAATTGGGGCGTTAGTAGGCCCGAATGGCATTACGACAAATTCGTAATGACCATATCTTGATCTAAAAGCTGTCTTAAAGATGTCTTCATCTTTAATCCTCACTTGATGATATCCAGACCTTAAATCTATTTTTGAAAACATTGTGGCTCCATGTAGTTGATCAAACAAATCATCTATGTGGGGCAACGGATATCAATTTTTGATGGTCATCTTGTTTAACTGACGGTAATCTATGCAAAGTCGCATAGTTCTGTCCTTCTTCTTGACGAAGATGACAGGTGCCCCCCAAGGAGACACACTTGGTCGAATATACTTTTTATCAATTAACTCTTTTAATTGCGATTTTAATTCATTAAGTTCCAATATGTTCATTCGATAA
>LPNX010211269.1:401782-456485 GCA_001517045.1 Pseudotsuga menziesii
CGGTACCAGCTCAATGGTGAAATCCAATTCCCTTTTCGGAGGTAATCCTAGAATTTCTTCTAGGAATACATCAACATATTCTTTTAAGACTGGGATGTGTTCCACTTTTAACTTATCTGTGTTAATTTTACTTTCCTCATCAGTAATTTTTACTGCGTAAGATTTACATCCCTTTCTAACAGCTCTTTTAAGTTGTAAAGCAAAAATCTTCCTTACAGTAGTTTTTCTAGGAATTCCTTTAACACTTACTGGTTTTTCATCACTATTTAAACATGTGAAAGTTTTATCATAACAGTTTAGAATTACTCTATGTTGTTCTAACCAGTCCATACCAATCAGCAAATCATAAGATCCAAGTGGCAAAACATTAAGTTTAACAACAGTTTCAAATTTATCCATAACTAATGCACATTCTTTCACAAAACAAGTTACTTTTATTTTAGCACCAGTGGCTAACTGAACTAACCATGAATTCTCAAACTTATCAATAGATAACTTACATTTTTCTACTATCTGAGGTGCAATATAACTGAGACTAGCTCCTGGATCAATCAAAATAGTTACAGGGGTCTGATTTATCATACCTTCTACTTCCACCATGGAAGTCTGATATTCAACTTGTCAGTTCTCCAAGGATGCATTGATTCTAGGCATGCTCCTTGCTAGTTCCCCAGCGGTCATCTCCTCCTGTATAGTATGAATATTACTAACAGTCTTCTTCTGGTTTGGACAGACTGAAGCATAGTGTGGGCCATTACACTCCCAGCACTTGACAGGCTCTTTACGCTCAAAGTTCTTGGTAAAGTTTCCATGATTATTTGCAGTTTCCTTACCTTTAGAATTGTTCTAATTGTTGGGTGTACTGTTCCTATTTCCTTGGAAATTCTTGTTATTAGAATATTTTTTGGCCTTATTGTTCTTAAAATTTCTATTAGGCACAAAATCCTTCTTCTTTGGTTTAAACTGATTATTATTTTCTTAGCCTTCCAGTTGGCCAAGCTTTCTTTCTTTCGATTCTGCTCAAAACAAAATTTATCCTTTCTCATAGCTTCCTCCAAGGTCTTTGGGTTATCATATTCAATTCTATATTTAATATGATAAGGTAGATAGCTAAAGAATCACCATACCTTTGGTTTCTCATCTACAAGGTAGGGTACATACCTAAGTAGACTTAAGAACTGGTTGTTCAGATCCTTCATTGTCATTGAACCTAACCTCAGTTCATAAAACTCTTTAGCTCTCTCCTCATAATACTGCTCAGACAGGAATTTATTTTTGAAATACCTCTTAAAGGTACTCCAGTTAACTTCTTTCTCTTTTATACCCTTAACTCTCTTCAAATCCTGCCACCAAATGTCAGCCTTTCCTGAGAGGTTATATATAGCCATCCTAGCCTTTAACTGGTTAGATAATTATATATTTGGAAGTACTTCTTCATCCTAGATAACCAGGATTTAGCTTCGTCCCCCTTCTCAGTCTCTCCATTAAAAGTTGGTGGTTTTATCTTTTTGAATTCCCCGAAAATTTCCTCATAAGGTCTGTATTTCCTCTTTTTGTGTACAGATTATCATCACTACTGTCACTAGTAGTATGGTAATTTTGTTGTTCACCAAACACTTCAAAATTCGAACTACTTTCAGTTTTTATATGTTTCATCTTTTTAGATTTTCGTTGATGACTGGCATCTTTAGATTCTAACCTTCCACCCCTACCCTCAGTTTGAAACTTTTCAATTAGGATCTGATTCAGCTCTTCTTGAGCCCTCAAAATCCTTTCATTCTCTCACTTTACAAACTCCATTTCAGTTTTTAAGTCTTTTACAGTTTGTAACAACAATGAGGAATTGGTAGCTAAGTCCTCTGGTATAGGATCTCTTGGTAAATTCCCTGTTTTAGTAGCTGGAGACTCCTCCTGTGCATACTCTTCCAGCCTCTCCATACCTACCTGTTATACTTCAGAAAAACAATTCTCTGTTGAATAACATTTAAAATAAAATATGTCAGCACAATAATTTAATTTACTGTTTTATGAAATCTATTTGGGCTTCATCAAGGCCTAGTGTTTGAACTTTGTGCTCTGATACCACATGTCAAAACCCCAAATTTTCACAAAAAATTAAAATTTTGAGATAACAACAAATGCTAAAACCTGTGGTCTACTAACAGCTAATGGTTTGTAATTAAAAGAAATAGACAAGTAATTAGCTTGAATAAATCTTAATTATAATAACTTAACAGTTCATTTTTGTAACAAGAATAAAGTTTCCTAGTGTGTTGTTTTACTTCAGTTTACTGATGAGTCTGTTCATGTCAAGTAGGTGGAATTTAATTTTTGAATCCGGGGCTTACTTAGCAATTGTGCTAACGAAAATGAATACTGGATCTTATAGATTTATAGGTATGATCGCACGAGCATGTATTAAAAGTTCTTTTAAAGTATCAACAGTATTTTAATTGCAATTAAAAAGCTTAGTAATTAAGCTGCTAAACTCTAAACGGCTTCTGTAAGGTAAAACCGTTTGGCTTCCTTCAATTTTACTTGTAATCATGTTCATAAGTAAGTAATGACAGTAAGATATGTTTACAACTCTAAGCATTAGAATCTCAGTTACATAGTATTTCTACTTTATTCTATGTAATTTGTGATGTTATAATGATTGTTTTGTCAGTACTTATACAATAATACATTTTCTTATCTGTAATAATGACTGTCCCACATTTTGCTTCTGCGAGGTAACTTATAGCCTGTAATCCTTTGGACAGTATAAATTCAATTGAGCAAACTAAAAACCATAATGTTTTCCTACATGAGTTCATGGTTTGCTTATAATTTATTTTCATGTTGAACCCTATGGTTCTAGTAATTTCTGGATTCAATAGGATCCTTCCTATTCTAGTTATCTTGTGTAGTTCTATAACTACTACCTAATTAACCTGGTGAATCTTAAGTAATTTTCAAGTTGAGTCGTAACCATAATCCATCAAAGTATTTTCGCTATGAACTCTGTAACAGAATTTCATAATAATGTTCATACAATATGTTTTGTTCACTTCATAGTTCTGCTATCAATGAGTTATTAGTTCATATGTGACTGATAAACATACATACTCTAATTGTTAATAGATATTCATTCTATATCTAGCTTAAAGATTATAAACATGTTGAGATTAGATTTTATGATTCTCCAACTTGTTACCCTATGCCATTTATAAAAAAAGTATAATTTGTGAAGTCCTTGTATAAGAGATTTTCCATATAAAACTATAGTCTTTTACACAAGAAAGCTATAGTTGTTTGTTGTTTAACATGATCTCTCCCATGAAATATTTGATCTCTTATCTAAAGAAAGACATAAAAGATTTGATTTCTATTTATAATAAAAATAACGTTGGGAGAAAACAAATGCAACTATCCAAATTGCAATTGTAATGTTATAATATATAAGTAGTAGGGTTAAAAGGTGAAAAGAGTATTGTGCACGTATGATTTTCAGGCTTAAACTAAGGTTTAAACGTGACATTCCACGATAGGTCAACGTAACCAAATCATTGATATTCCTTCACTACACTAGCATATAATAAGGTGCATGTTAAAATCGAAATGCATGGCAAATTATTGGCTTAATAATATAGTTTACTCCACACTCCAATGATTAAATAATTGGTTTTTGATTTTATGCAGGCACTATAGTCTACGACCCACTGCATGTTTGATTTTTTTTATGTGACCACGTGGTCGTCTCCTGACCAATCGTGGGAGATATAAAACACGAATGTAAACCTAACCATTACCATTATTATCTGCAGTTTGCACTGGCTCTAGGGTTGCTCTGTTTGGCTTCCATGGCGGTCATTGTTCCTCCTTGCTATGGTTTCCTTATGCCTTGAATCGGTGCTATTATTGTCACTGGTGTGTGGGTTTAAAAGCCATTCTCCATGGCTAGGTTCTCATTCTACAACTTGTGGAGATTACTATTGCTTATGGCTTTATGTCTATGTAGTTCTCCTTTCGCTGTCTTCGTAGCTTACAGTATGCTTCAGTTACTTGTTATTATTCTCATGGCTCGCTGTTGTGTGAGAGATACCCTTGCATGCTGTTGAGTTTTTAAAAAGGCAAAGCCTATAGGTGGCAGTGCTTCCATGAGGTTGTTCGTTGTTCTCCATTGACAGGTGAATAATAAACTTAAAGTTATTTTACTTGCTGCAAATGTTTTTACTGTTATTATGGTTAAATAAGTATTTGTTTTGCTGACAGTGGTATTTCTTACTCCTTGCAGGTGTTTGCTATTGTAAACTTTCATGGCAGAGAAAAAATACAGTCAACCAATGATTGTCGTGGCTCATGTTGTGTTTCGGGTAAGCCCCATGGTCCATGTGTTGGGTTTTCATCCTACTTGCATCAGGGTGGTCAATGGAATCACCCAGGGTTTGGAAAAACCCTCCTTTGACTCGCCATGAGTTGTATAGTTTGATTTGCAGGTTGTTTGTGGGTTTACCAACTTTCGAACCCTCACTAGTCGATGGGAGACTTGGTTTAACTGAGCAATGTATTTAGTTTGATGACAGCTTATGACCTATTTAAAATAGTAGTTTTGTAAAGACAGTTTGGTATTTTAGACTTGGTTTAGTTTATCAAATGTTTATTGATATACTCTGTGTAATTTCAAGGTTTTACCCTTCTTGATTGTAACTGAAATTTTGTACTATGTTTGAATACTCTGTAAGGGTTTATAAATAAAGTTTTGAGACTGATACTTACAGTCGTAACTTAATTACTCTTGTTTTTACTTAGAATTATGATTTAGGGTTTATCCTATGGAAACCCTTGTTTGAAATGGATTATTCCAGTATATAATAATTACTGTCTTTTTATTTATCCTTAAAGGACTGTAAGTAAATTATAATAATTCCTGGTTATTAATGGTTACATAATTAAATGATTTTCACTTGTTAGTTCAATGTTTTACTATTTGTACATGTAATAAATATAAGGGTTTTAACCCTGTCTTTCAATTTCACAGGTACATCCTGTTAGTAAAATAATAAGATACAGTTTCTTTTAGAAGTATACGTTTTGTTTATATTATTCAGTATTGTATTTATTTCCTATGAAATGAACTTAGTTGGTTCTTTAATAGTTTAAAATAACTAACTTATGTTTAACCTAGGTTACTAAAGTATATAAGAATACAGATAGATTAAGCTCAGATTATGAGCTAGGGTTTATCCTATTTAACTTTTATGAAGTAATAATTTATGTATTGTTATTTTGTTAATTCTATTACTGTCACAAGGTTTCCTTCAGTTTCTATAAAAGAATTAATAATTTATAAACAATATTGTTTATTGTTAATAATAATATTATTTGTATTAATAACATTATTATCTATGAATAATGTATTTTCTTAAGTTTATGCTAGTATTTATATATATATATATATATATATATATTAAATATGACTCGGAGCAGTCTATAGTAATTGTGTTGATTTATTAATATTATTTTTGTAAGCTTGGTGGAAGAAATAAGAACTTCCATACTGTCAATACTTCTTGCATCGAATTTGTCTGTAAATTTATAAGGACAGTTCTTTACTAATGATACTTTATGCTTAGGTTACTACTGTCTGTTTATTATTTTAATTCTTATTTAGTGTTCAGATAGTTGCAGGTAAATTAGTTAATACTATTGGAAAGGAATAAACTAACAAAATTTTATTTACATCTTTACTTAACATAAATAATAAGCATTCAACTAACAATTCTATTTCTTCTATTTCAGCATAGATGTATAGTTTACAGAAGTAGGTACTGTGTAGAAGAATGAATTACATACTTGAACATACTACTGTTTGTAAATAATATGATTCTGTTTCTTTTTTGATATTCTAAATATACAGTCTAGTTCTAACAACAACTCTACGAAATAGATAATTATATTTCTAGAAAAACAACTATCTACTAAAAGAAATCATTTCAATACTAAAAAAAAACATAAGTACTCTATTCATTTCATAATCCTATCGTACTTCATTCATTTAAACTCACTACCTGTGCTAGAGTATGATCTGGATTACTCCAGATGGGGAAAAATACAGGTAGGATTTATTTTTCATCAAAGAATAGATTCAACATTAAAACAACTAAGAGATTTCAAACTTAACAGTTTACAACATAACATATAATCATTCATTATTTGTTCACACACAGATATAAACTTTAACACAGAAATTAATAGATATTGGAACCTATTTTTAAAGTTGGATGACAATAGAAATGGGAGGCCGTTCCTCCCTACCAACTCCCAGAGAGCGCTCAAATAGCGACTTCTCAGGACCCCCGAGCCTGTTCTAGTCTCCTTGGCTGGAACTAGGTAGAGCAGTCAACAAAGTACTAGTCCAAGACTCAATACCAACTCTTCACACTGCAGCAAGATCTTTCAGCTGGAAAGTTGTACTAGATCACTTTCCTGCAGTTTACCCCTCAAACACCTTCCTCAAAAATTCCCTTCCCAATGAATTCCTTGAAGTGCATTCACCTGAACGATTCTTCTCCTGGAATGAGCAGCCTCGGCTCTCTTCAATGGGTACTTTTATTAAAATTGCCTAGGTCTTTTTGGGTTAGTTGTCATTAATTGAGCCACTTGATCTGATCCCACTTTCTTGGGGGATCATGAACCCAAATGTAGGGAGGTTTCCACCTGCAACTTAGGAAGTGTTTAAGGATGCTTCCATTTGTCTATTTGCTCTTCACCTAGTCTCCTCCACCAACTTGACCAGTAACACTCTTTTTAACAGCTCTCCCAAGCTGTTGTCTCCACTTTTATTTATTTAAAATTAAAATATTCAGAATTACATTCCACATTCTTGACTCTGCTGAGTCATCATTTACAACTTTAACATAAATTTTAACATAATGTCTTAGAATAAAATCAAAATAAGATAATATTATTTTGCAAAATTGGGGCATGTGGCATTCCACCTATATCCTTCTTATATGGAGTTTGTCCAATATATACTCTTGTTAGGCACCTTGAAGAGAGATTTGAGAAAGGAAATGCTAAGAGAGCCACATCACTTCTTGATTTTGTGCCCGGTGACATTACTGGTCCCTTTCCTCACCTATCTATGAATAAATAAATATACGTACTAAGTTCTAGCCTTCATTGATTACATCTCTATATACACAAGTGTCTACTTTTTAAATCACAAAGCTGATGTGTTTGCTTTTCTTCGATATTTTAAAGCTCTTGCAGAGAAACAATCTGGTAAGGGGATCAATATCCTTCACACAAATAATGGTGGAGATTATTCCAATAAATATGTAAATAATATATATCATTTTCATTTACAGTTCAGTATGGTATGATTCTATATATCATTTTCATTCTAGAGCACACACTCTGCCGGTGATCATTGAATTTTATGCATCAAAATTGAATCTAATTAGTGTTTTATATATGATAGATTTTCACTCAACATGTCCAAATGAGTGATGATATAGAATAATTTTGTCAAACATATAAATAAAATGCATGCTCAAGTCCAAGTCAACCAAAGGACTAAAATGTAAAATATAAGTAGTTTAGGGTTGTCCAATGGAGATATAAATCACTTGAGAAGAATTCAGGACAATATAAAGGATAGAAAAATAATTTAGTTGTCAATTGAAGATAAGGGCCAGAGAGAAGTTCTGTTATTTACAAAGAACTTCATAAATGCAACAAGTGCAGAAAAAGTGTCTGATATGCTATATCATATCATGCAATAGCATATCGAACCATAAGGAAGAAAAGGCCAACTAAGTCAAAAGGGTAAAATAAGGCATGACCTTGTCCAAAATATAAAATTGGTCAAAAGTTCTAAGGAATTCAAAAAAACATAGGTTAGAGGTGCTCTGCAGTCAACACCGTTGTCAAAATCAGTGGAACTATCACAACCTCTCACATTTGTATATGTGTCTACTACTTCTCTTGGACCATCATATAACATGAAATCCTCTGCATCAGTCAGGAAACAGAGGGAGAAACAACTAGGTATGGCAACTAAGTTATACCTTAGTGACTGGAATCAATTCAAGTGATCTTGGTTTGCAGAATGAACAGGTCCAGCCTTCAATTTCATTTGGCCAAGATAAGAACAAACTCTCTTCTTATGGTCCCCATTGCAAGAAGAGTTTCATCAACTGGAAGTATTACAGATTCAGTAACACATTTTAACATTAACAGTCCTTCCACCGAAACAACACATATACCTAGTTTGGTAGCTAAGGTAGATCAACCTATTGCAATTGTTAGCGGATCCTACACACTAGGTCGGTGGATCCAGTAACAGCGCTAAAATCAAGTTATATGCAACATAATTTCACTCTATGATATAGGATTGCCTATGGATTCATAGGGGAAACTTATCAAATATATTACTATTTTTTCTTTGGATTTATGGTAAAATGATGGGTGAATTCTAGGGTTTCATGCACATGCAAGATTGATGCTAGCATTGTTGGAAGAACACAAGCACAAGGAGGATCTAGGGTTTTCTTGGTTTCTCCACTGGTAAAGTTTGGTGAAATTATGCTTCTATGGATTGAATGGTGGTTGTAATGCTGGGTTTTCTTTGAATTAAGGATTTTTACCAGCTTTTGTCAACTTTTACATGTTATAAAACATCCTCTTGAAGGATTTTTCTCTTATTTGTCCTTAGATCTAAATTTTTCCCTAATTAGGATCCTCCAACAAACCCTAGAGGTTGTTTTTGAAAGTCCTAGTTGGTGAGGCTTAGGGAAATATTCCAAGAGGGAGGCTAATCACCATCCCTTATGGCCTTGGGTTTGAAGTAAATTTCACAAAAACTCTAAGATTTGTCATTTTGATCAAAATGTAGTATTTCATGTGTAAATATACACATTTGCGTGATTAGTGTAGTGTTAGATTAGATCTGCATTTTTATAAACTAGAAAACCTTAGAAATTTATAAAATTCAATAATCCAAAAATAACAACAATTTTCAAATTATAAGCCACCCTCAAATTTTGGTCTACCTATTTATCCCTAGATCCTCCAGTATGTCACCTATCTTCTTGTCTACATCCACGAACTTGAGAAGCAACCTAAAAAAACAGTCAAAAGTCAGAGTTAGGGTTTTATATTTAACATTGTTGAGATATTGTAACTTCGAAGAATATTCTATATGTATCTTTTTGTGGTCCCCGATGGTCCTACTGGGAGAACCACTTGTATTACATTGTACCCCGATGCTCCTAATCGGACGAACTAATAAGATTCATGAGGTAGTCCCCTCTAATTGTAAAGGTGGGTCATCAGCACCCCAGTGTGGTTACTTGAGCCTACATGTGTAACTCGAGCATACATGATTTAACTCGAGCCTACATGTCAAATGAGTTAAATTAAGTGAATGGATGAATATAAATAGACATGTAGTGCTCCTCATTTGAGACACACACTCTCACTTGTGTAGCGCATTAGTGAAGAAGAGAAGTAGCTGGAGAAGGAGGAGGATCAGGCTTTGATCTGCTTGTTGGTTTTATCTTTTATCTTTTATCTTTTTGGGGCATATATATTGAGGAAGCTTTTTCTAGGTTTTTCCCTTTAGGGTTTTCCCAGAATAAATCTTTGTGTTCCTTTTGTATGGTTGTGCTTGTCTATCTTTCAGTGATCCTGTTTACATGCTTTTGTTATGAAAATGAAATGAAGTACTGATGTCTTAGCTAAGCATATGAAAATTTAACAGACATGTTTCAGGGGTTGGGATAATTTGGCCTTTATAAAAGGTTACTTTATGCCTTACAACGACCCCATTTAATTGTTTAGTAGGGAAATTTAGGGACTCTTTCCTTACTGATCAGTGTTACTATCGTTTCTAGCCCTAAAAACTATCAAAAAGACTTGCAAAATCAACCAAGTTAGGGCCATATTTGATTTATGGGGAAATCTCAACAATATAATTGAATTTTTCCTTCCAAAAGCATTCTTTTCAGGGTAAGGAGTACTTGTATAAACCCTTAAAAGGATGGTTAACTCAGCTGGTAATTCATGTTGATATACAGTAGCATTTATAGTTAATCTAAATGTTGATAATAATGCCTATGTGATGATACATGATGGTTGTTAATACTTACACTTGCTAGCTGATAAAATTGTCTACTAATGTTGATTTCAAAGAAAAGTGGTTTAAATGATAATACTCTGTTGGTTATGATTCTAAAATAGCTTTTTCTACCCTATATCCTTGGTGTGGCTATGAAACACTTATGCTTTACAACAATAGCATATCATGCACAGACCTAGAAAACACCACTAACTTATACAAGAAATTTACAAAAGATCAAAGGTATGCATGCTTTACCGATGGACTAGCTAGCAAAGAAGTTCCATAATATGCAATAGAAACACAACCTCCAGCACAGAAACTTGCAACAAAATGTTCATAAAATGCCATCAATATTTTCATAATATTCCTTAAGAAGCAATAATGTGCCCAATTGAATAAGATGGACTGTATGCTGACCTGTTGATTGATCATCAATGAGGAAGTCTCCCATGTTAAACTGAAGGAAATAGAAAAATTGATTTATTAGAGTATATTAATCCCATGACATACCTACTAGTAACTATATTGACTCATACAATTAACATGGTATGCATATGTTTATCCTTAAATACAATCAATATTAAACCTAGAAAACTAACATGGTTCTATTACAGGATCCACCCCTTCTTCTGCAACATCTGTTGTGGGTGGGGAAACATCGGCTGCACCCTCCGCTACCCTCAGCGGTGTCACAGAGCGTGTTGCCAATTGTTCAGTGGACAATATGGGAGTAGTATGTGGTGTAGGTGGAGTGGTTTGGTCACTGGGATCAACATTTCCTTGACCACCATTGATAATCTCCATAGCGCACTGTAAATTCAAACCATTGTATTATAAGTTCAACAGCATATAAAATCAAATATTATAAAGTTTTTATAAATGAATTTACGTTTTTATTCGATAACTTATGTCCACTTGTTTACGTTGCTGTAACAACAATTGAATCCTTTGTTCGAGCCCTTCTGTTAGTGGAACTACCAATGTTAGACGAATCAGTTCCTCATTTTGTTTTTCCCTTGTCCTTTGTAGCACCCTCAACGGGTCTGCAGACTCTCTAATTTCACTATCTCTCATCAACCGAGAGACCTAATTTTGTGAAGAGTTTTGAGACGTCGTTTGATAAACAGAATCCCCTGTCTACAATTGAAATATATATAAAAATTGCTTAGTCTTTGAAAATATAGTGTGCACAAATAA
Source organism: Pseudotsuga menziesii (assembly GCA_001517045.1). Classification (NCBI taxonomy): domain Eukaryota; kingdom Viridiplantae; phylum Streptophyta; class Pinopsida; order Pinales; family Pinaceae; genus Pseudotsuga; species Pseudotsuga menziesii. The sequence goes on from LPNX010211269.1 coordinate 413,088, forward strand.
TTATATTAGGGATTACATCTAGGATTACCTGACGCCTAGACGAGGGTGTGGTCTGATCAAAAGATGGGGATTTACCTCGATCAGCCACCTGCAAAAAAAGCAGAGAACATTATCACAATGAACGCAATATGCATAAGCTAACAAATACATAAGAAAAATAAACACTATGCTACATGTTTTATATGTGTACATTTTTTAAGTATTTAGAATGTGAAATTACATTTAGGTTTACTGGTTTCCTCGAGGCTCCAGTCGTCTGATCAACAGCTAGGGACTTTCCCTGGTCAATCTGCAAAAAAGGTAGACAACATTACCATCATGAATGCAACCATAAAAATGAAAGAATACATAACAAAATAAACATAATGTGTCACGATATACATGTTTACGATTTTAAAGTATTTGAAATGCAAAATTACATTCATGTTTGGTTGTTTCCCTGATGCTGTAGTTGGCTAATCAATAGCCGGTCGGCTTCCCTGATCAACACTCTGCATGGAAAATAGATAATATTATATAAACAAACCTAATATACTAATGAAAATACATAACAACATATTTGTATGTCCATCCTAAATTTAATATTACATTGGCAATATTGATGTATACCTCCTTCCTTGACTCGGGTCAACAAACATCTACGGAGATGGAGGTGCCCCTGAGAGAACCTTGCATCAAAAACATACTAAAAGTTACATAAGGAAACATGAAAAGTAGATAATTTCAATTATATGCTAACAAAAATTCATGTAAATGTTAAAATAATTAATAAAAGGGTGGTTAAATTGTTTGTTGTACCACAACCATACTAACATTGTTTGTATCTACATGATTCAAATTGTAATCCATAAGCAGTTCTTCTCCAACAGCTATTGATTTAATTGCACATACAAAGACATGGTTTCCTTCACGTGACTCGAATATGCAGTTGGGTTTCTTTAATGTAGACCCTGGTTGTGTACTGTTTATAAACCCCGCAATATTACTGGTTGTTTTTTGCCTTCCATCCATGTACATCGTTGCTCCTTTATTTTGATCTTTGTCTTTCAGTTGTATATAATTCGCTGACAACCCATATCTATGCATACTTCGTGTATATTGGACCAAGCGCATCCAATCACTATAGTTGTAACAGGGTCCAACATACTCCATCAATTCTGTACATCTACTGTGTCGTCCATGCAAAACAACCCCAATCCATGCAATGAGGATGCTGCAATTCTATATATCCTCTCATTCACACAAAAATCAGTGTTTACTTTAGGAAGATCTCTAGGAACCCATTGTTTCACTAGGTGTTGGTACCTTAAGGGCACATTGATGTCTCCCACTGTCTCATCATCATAGGAACATGAACCCCCTCCTTGGAGAAAAAAATTCATGCGTTTGTCGAATTTTTTTTCTGATCTTCTGACATCTAGTTGATCTAGCCCATGTAGACCTACTGGATGTCTCACTTTCCTATAGCCTTCCCAAACTCCCTTCACTGGAGGAAGATAGGTCTGACAAATACCTGTTTGGTTCTACCTGCACCATGTCCAAAAAAAATTTGGCATAAGCATAGCAAAATACCAGCAAAAAACGTGGAAAGACTTATAAGAAAAAAAACTTGGAAAGACTTGTAAGCCAAAAACTTGTTAAAGAAAAAGCTTGTCAAGAATGAGTTTGGTTAATAGGTGTGGGCATTTGGTAGCCCTAAAAATTCTAATTTATGCCCCTCTTTTAGTTACATACAAGTCTCCATTCTAACTTATTGCTTGCATTTCCTTTTGCTAACATGAATTGGGTAGGCTTCATAAGCTTCATATGTATGCTTGTGTCCATTGTACTTTAGCCTTTCAACGTTGTCAAGCTTGAGACGATATGTTATGCATATGAATCACATATAACACTACAATTTATTCCAATATATGTCTATACAAAACCTAGAGGTTCTCCTTTAATGGACTATCTCCTTCAAAGAGCATATCTCCTTTAAGTGGTTTTTAGTTTTCCCATAAATGATTTTGTGATGTTGTAGATGATTATCCATTTTACCTAATATTTTTTATGATCTTTTCCATGTTTTCTAGGGTGCACATACTTGTTGTTTATGGCTTCTTTTGCTTGAAAGTTGAATTGCCTAAAAGTGTGCAGATCTCATCTAGGACCCTTTAAGAGTCATAATAACAACTATTGTTATAGGATTTTATTCTCCAAATGAAACACCAAAACCATACTTATCGGTTAATATTTGTGTAGGGATGTTTTTCTGATCTCTCCCATAATTTATGTTACTAATGGGATTGTGACTATCAATTCAATGCCTTATTTGCATAGTGGCATTCGTACAACAGTACACTGGAAATTGGAAAAAAATCTAATGTATGCCCTAAGAATTCTTATGTATGCCCCTCTTTTAGTTACATACAATTCTCCATTCTCACTTATTTCTTGCATTTCCTTTTCCTAACATTTCCTTTTCCTTTTACTGGCCTACCCCCTTTTCAACAATAATAGTTGCAGATTTAATCAAGTGTTTTTCTACCAAGGTGGCCGAGTCAACTGAGTTGATCCCCAACCGAGCTGACTCAGCCTTTGAAACGATTGGAGTGACAAGTTTGGTACCGAACCAAGAAAATCAAGGTATGACTGAATGGATCGGTAACAAAATGGTCAATTCATCCCAATCCATACTAAATTGACCAAGTGAATATGGGAATGCACAGGTCACACACATGACACTTCAATTCAAAAACAAAATTAACCTAGAAATATAAACATTGAGACTCTAAACCTACTTCATTGTCGATTCAATTAGCTTTGTAGGATTCCTATACATCATAACACTATTTGGAGTAAAAAAAAACTTGCTTTATAGGCCCTAGATGCCACCCATGTGCACAATAGTCAATCTATAGAGAAGCCCCCAAATACAAAAACGAGGCTTCACAAAATAGGGCATGAACCATGTGAACAACCTTCCAAGTGGACCAGCTCAATAAGTAACCTCCAAGCATGTAATATCTCTCATGAAATGGTGTATAAAATAGTGTAAGCATACTTCAAATGTTCACTTTCTCCTTTGGTAGGGCTGAACACTGCCCTTATGCATGTGTCTCCAAGGGTGAATGTTCCTCAAATAGTGAGAGAATGCCTTCCTCTAACAATAAACTAGTACACCAAGGTGAATTGGACCTATTTAGGGCTTCCAGAACAAACTTGGTATTTTCAATGTCACTCTAGGAGCAATGTTGGGCATTCCTATGGGAATAAACAACTCTAGAATCAAGTATGAGCATCAAAGGGACAAATCTGAGCACTTTGGGAGCATTCTGAAGGTCACAACAAATAGTAAAGCATCTCAAATCAGCTATAATTAGGCCAACTTTCAAATCTGGGCACATTGCAGGAATAAAAGATGATGATCAATGGCAATAGGAGGCGGTCTTTGCAATTCTGGCTATGAAAATGAGAAATCTGTGGGTGAAAGCAACCCTAAAATCTCATTCATATGCCTTATAATAGCATCCACATGAATTCTGGGCACAAACAAACCTGTTTGGTTGTAAAAAAGGGTATGAAGCAACCCTATTTCACCATCTTGGGCACCCTTGTGCACTTATCCATCACCGAACATGCGTACCTCTAAATCTAGGCCAAATTGGAGGGTTAAAAGGCAGTTCTGGGCATGAATAGCCCTATGAAAAGTGACGAACAATGGAAAAATAGGCTTTGAGAAATCCATTGAATATGCTAATGCTTGGATTACCAACATGAAGAAAATCCATTGAATATGCTAATGCTTGGACTATAATAGACCACCTTGGTTGGACACTAATGCAAACCCATGTATGAGTTTGAGCCAACATTTACATCCACTCTAGAGCATCTCCAGAGAACTAACATCATTATTTTTCCATTACTATAAAGGAGATGTACTAGAAGATTTGCCTGTACTTGTTGATTTTACTGTTTAGTTGAACCTAAATGAGAAACAAATAGGAGCACTAAGCAAGCTACAACACTTTTCGTGCACATCAATGTGCACGTGCGTCAAAGTGTTGTAGCTTGCTTAGTCTCCTCTCAATTTTGTTCAACTTCTCCGTGAAATCAACAAGTCCTCGCAAATCTTCTAGAACAATTCCTTTATAGTAATGGACAAATAATGATGTTGAGTTCTTGGAGATCTTGTAGAGTGGATGTTTTAACCTCTATGCTACTCTGAAGTGCATAAGCCAGCACTTCAGAGGCATATTTCCCGATGGTAACCTACAACAATCATATATATATATATATAAAATCCATGGTGGTGAAGAGTAGACATTTCCAGATCTGCTACTTGGCACGTTCAGGATTGAAAAAAATGTTTTAAATACATTTATATCAGTCTGTAATATTTTTTGATTCTAAAGCTAACCAACTGTCTAAACCAAAAAGGTCATCTTATTGTGTTAATTGTAAGAGGGACAAAAAAAAATCAGACACGGTGAAAATTGACATAAAATGTTCAATTAAAAAATAGAGGACATCAAAATACCTAGTACTTGCTTCAAGACCCAAAGCATAAACCATAAGATTCATGATTGTCCATTAATGGGAAGTATTACCTAACCCAATTTCCAGTCAACTAAGCACCTCATGGTCGAATCATGATATTGCAGCAGTGTGCATACACCCTTCACTTGAATGATGTTAGGATTGCCAAGAACTAACATCATTCAAGTGAAGGATGTATGCAGACTACTCCAAACATTATATCTCTACTCATTCAATTTCCTACAAAGTGTTGTAGCTTGTTTAGTGCTCCTCTCTATTCATCATTTACGTTCAACATCATGGTGAGATCAACAATTCTAGGCAAATCCTCTAGTACATCGCCTTTACATTAATGGATAAATAATGATGTTGAGTTCTTGGAGATCCTATAGAGTGGATGTTTTAACCTCTTCACTGCTACTCTGTAGTGCATAAGCCAGCACTTCAGAGGCATATTTCCCAGTGGTAACCTACAACAATCATATATATATATATATAATCCATGGTGGTGAAGAGCAGACATTTCCAGATCTGCTACTTGGCACGTTCAGGAATGAAAAGAATGTTTTAAATACATTTATATCAGTCTGTAATATTTGCTGATTTATTCCTTTTAGATTGTCTTAATGATGCTTGTTTTCCCATTTTAATTTTCAACCCTAAGGTGAAAATTGGCATAAAATCATCAAATAAAAAATTGGAGGACATCAAAAAACCTAGTACTTGCTTCAAGAACCAAACATCATTCAAGTGAAATGTCCGCTCTTCACCACCATGGATTTTATATATATATATATATATATATATATATATAATTAGAAAGAATCAAAAGGCTCTTAAATTAGCACAAATCAAAAGGCTCTTAAATTAACTATATCATGCCTTCCTCAATGATTTGATGAAACCAAGGGATGGAAAAAGGGCAAGGAAACGTCAAATATCACTCACACCAGGGAATAATTCTAAAGCTAACCAACAGTCTACATGTCACATACCCCAATTTTGCAAAATAATGTTATTTGTTTTAATTTGATTCCTAAGACATTATGTTAAGTTTAATACTAAGTAGAAACTAATGACTCAGCAGAGTCAAAAGATGTGGAATGTAATTCTGAATATTTTATTATTAATAAATAAAAATTGGAGACAACATCTTGGGAGAGCTGTTAATAAGAGTGTAACTGGTCAAACTGGTGGAAGGAACTAGGTGGAGAGCAAAAGACAAGTGGTAGCATCCTCAAACACTTCCTATGTTGCAGGTGGCAATTTCCCTACATTTGGGGTCATGATCCCACAAGAAAGTGGGATCAGAGCAGGTGGCTCAATTAATGACAACCAACCCAAAAAAGACCTAGGCAATCTTTTAAAAGTACCCAATGTAGAGAGATGAGGATGCTCAGATATTTTCCAGGAGAAGAATCATTCAGGAGGAATGCACTTCATGGAATCCATTGGGGAAAAGGGAAAACTGTAAGGAAGGTGTTTTGAGAGATAAACTACAGTAACTTGGTCTGATACAACTTTCTAGCTGAGAGAAATTTACTCATAAGTTTAGGACTGGTATTGAGTCTCAGGACTAGTACTTTACCATTTGCTGCACCTAGTTCCATCCAAGGAGACCAGAGCAAGCTCGGGGGTCCTGAGGAGTTGCTGTTTGAGCGCTCTCCAGGAGTTGGTAGGGAGGAACGGCCTCCCATTGCTGTTGTTGACCAAGCTCTAAGAACAGGTCCTGTTATTATTTAATTTCTGTGTTATTATTTGTGTGTGATTGAATGATGTAATTGTAGTTATGATGTAGAAATTTAGAGGATAGGATAACTCAATTTGTTTAGTAATGAAATTATGCTTAATTAAAAACAAACCCTACCTGTGTTTTTCCTCATCTGGAGTGATCCAGATCGTACTCCAACACAGGTGGTGAAATTATATAAATGAAGATAGTATGATGCAAATGTAGATTAAGATGTTAGTATGAATAATAGAATCTTTTCTTTTATCTATTATCAAAAGGAATATCATTTTACTGACAGTAGTATGTGTTAGTAGATCAAACTGTTCTTTATACAGTATTTACTTTCAGTAATCTTATTATTTATTTTAAACCAAAGAGAAGAATATAATAGTTACACTAGAGTAGGATTAGACTAAATAAACATGCTTTTTAACTTTACAGTTTATTTCTTCCAGTTTAGGACAATTTAACTACTATATGTATAGCAACAAAACTGGAAGTAAGAATAGTTAAACATTGATTTAATTCTACAGTCAAACCAGGTTGGTTTAGATTTTACTTAAGTTTGGTAATGGAATCAGTTCATTTTGTTTTATTATTATTATCCAGCTAAAGCTTAAACAAAATCTACAGTTACTAACCTATCCTTCACAAAATGTTAAATAAATGGAGAACATAGTTAGATGTTATTCTTTTATTCTATAAATACTAGTATTATAATATAAATGGGATAATATAGAATACATAAAGTACTTCTATAAATTATTTAGTGCAGAAAGTATTCTATATATATACAATTATAGGAACGGTCTTAATATGAAAGTTCTTATATTCGAAAGGTTAACTTGTATAAACAACATTTAAAAAAAAAACTTTATTAGAATAGAGTAATTAAATACTATAAAAACAATGTACAGATAATCAAACAAATAATATTTAAACTATTATTTCAGGGTAAAAATTCAAATGCATTAAAACGCGGGAATTTAACTAACAGAATATAACTATGCTCATTCCACCGAGCTTAACCAACCATTATACAACATCAGTATTAACCCAACAAATACAATACTACATTGTAGATAATAGATGTGTTAAAGAAACTGTAAATACTTTTAATATCGCCGAGTTAGGGTAAAACCATACTAATATCAAAATTACATCAAAAGTATTAAATCAAGACTTTAAGCTCCTTTCCACTTGCCTCTCAGCTTCTACAAGTCAACAAGAGCATGGCTTAAACAACCCTTCCTTTCATTTACACATTATACACCGTAATAAAAATAAAAACCAAAATTTACAGTCACGGCTAAGCCGAAAAAACCCCGCATAAAGCAAGGGTTTCAACGTCTACTAGAAATAACGAACAAAATAAACCAAAAACCACAAGGGCTTTGCAGGCCACGGCAGCCAACTGTTAAAGGAACCACAAGGGACCAAACAAGGAGGAATTGCCATGGATAACCCAGGGCTTACCCGTGAACCAGCAAGCAGTTGCCACAGATTCACACCAATCACGCAGAGGGACGGGTCGACCTGTGAACAAGAAGAACGATAATGTTATTATCATGTATAAAAAAAATAGACAACTGTGTAAATAAAACAATCTGCAAGGATAACAAATAGGTAACAACGATTATTACCTCAAATTTTGACCAAGACATGACCGCCCACAAGCAGCGGAACGGCTACCAAGGAAAGGAGAAGTAAACCTTTCATTTGCTGCAAGAAAGGAGTTACTAGTAGAGTAAGCAACCAACAGTAACTGAGAACTAGAACAGCAAGCTAAGAAAGAGGAATGTAGGAGCTGTCACTTATATTTTTCAGCCAAGGAAGCTATCTTACGGTGAAACCCTAACACCAAACCAAACTCAAGAAGGAAAGACACAACACTCTCGAATGAGCCGCGGATGAGTAGACACTTGCAAACTAAACATTATAGAAAGGAGTAAGCAGCAAGGGTTAAACCTTGAAGGAGATTAACTAACTCAGCTCCAACGGAAACCATTGTTTACCACTCTTCTCTGATAGCATTCAGGATGAGCTCTCAATGAGTGAGAGACAAGGGGTAAGCTGAAAGATCTCTATCACAGAGTAGCAGTGTGACAATCGAGCAACCAACACAGTTGCAGAATGGCAGGAGGCCGAGAAACACGGATGAAACAATGAGTTTAGGGTTCGGGAGAGGGTCTTTTATTCACGTAGCACTTGGTCACGGTGTTGCCACATGCATAGGTAAATTATTTGCATGCAATGGGTGATTGTTGTATAGTCACATGTGTTCTCGGTGTGCTTTGAACAAAACAATTATAATCTCAATTATGTGGAGACCCAAAGTGTTGGTAAGGATCTTCACACCAAAGTCAACCAACCTGCACGTTGCATGGTAAACGAGAAATCATTATTTTAAAACTATGCCTTAAAATCAACAATGGTGTGGGGTATGATACGACCCCTTGCATTTGTACATAGCACCTTCTTTATCCATTGCAAAGAAACCACTCAAACAATTAAGCTATCCAAAGCAATGCCTTACAATATTTAATTTAATCCAAGGATTATAACATAGCAAAGGTTTGATAATATTTGACTTGGCACTTCATCCAAGCAGGAGGACCATATAGTAAAGGATTTTAAAACTTAGTTAAAAGTTAAACCATAGTTGTATCATGGCACGCTCCATGTCATGACCTTTTTCTTACGCTTACAAAATAATCTTTTCACCAATCTATTATAATGGTGGTAAAAGTTATATCGTTTATCCCTAACTAAAAATTCTTCAATGTAAAAGTTATGCCTTAAGACTTATTAAGGGCAGGGCCATTCTTTCTAACCATTATCATACTAACATGATAATCATTCTTCAATGGTTATAAATCCCTTAAGGATATGTCTTTAATAATTATAAAAGGAATTTCATCAACCTGTTTATGGTAAGATATCCATCATGAGAAAATCAACTTTGGTTATGTCTTTAAGTTTGCGAACAAAAATGTTAAACATTATTATAACTATCAAGCTTGACTGTAGATAATATTTGACGATTAATAACCTTAACTGGGCCATTTCACCCGCATAAGTTATATGCAGAAGGATTAGGTTCTTTCACACTAACTTAGTTCAATGGATAGCAGTTTGTAACGAAAGAATAACCCATTCAAACTGTCAAAGCCTTAGAAGTTAAAATAAAGGTATTAAGACTGTTTATTGTTGTGCATTACTTTCATAATCCATGTAGTAATCCAATCTAACCTAACGTACATGGTATAGATCTACAATTTATTTAGACGCTTAACGTATTAATTCCGCCATCTTTTAACCTGCATGTAAAGAAAAATTTAAGATGTGTACACACGACAACCATGGTAAGCATTGGTAAATGTCGCAAAGTTTGGTACTGAACAAAAACTATAAACTACAACTAAAGAAAGAGAGTAACTGTCACTAACACTGAAAGGACTGTTTCTCATTTCCATAACATCTTAAAATGAATGACGATTTAATGGTTTTTACCTCATAAAGCACTTGAATTTGAATAACATTCATATTTTTTTACTGAGCTATTATTGTGTGACGAAATTATATCTGAATGCTTTATAATTATTGACAAGCAGCACCCGAACTTCTTACCTGTAAGTCTATAAGAGCAGGAAAAATTTCTGCTTTAGCTCGAAAGCTAAGTAAGCCCATATTTTCATGACAGTTTCCACCTTGTGGTCGCAAAGAAAAACAAGTCATTAAACTGAAAAAGAATTGTTCTATAAGATAAACATAATCAAATAGATAATTCAGATAATAAATCCATTAACATATAACTACTTAAACAATTAGTTGACTGCATTTATGAAAATTATCTGTATTTTAACATTTTAAAATTTTTTTGGAAAATATGGGGTTTTGACACTACACCACAAAGGTCATCTAAATACATTATATCTCTACTCATTTGATTTACTACAAAGTGTTGTAGCTTGCTTAGTGCTCCTTAGGAATCAGAAGGATGTTAAATTTCAACCTTAGGATGCCAATCTCCACTATTTTTGGACCCATAAGAGTGATGGAATATCAATTGATATTAGTGATCAAGTAACTTTTTTTTTCCAGGGGAAAATATCAGTTCCTTGTTATTTCATTGAAATCAAAGGTAACTTAGTTACAACTTTAGCTATTGCTGATCACATGGAATAGATACAACTATGTTCATCATCAGCAGACAGATGACAATTGATCAGCTTCACAGGAATACTGGACAAACCTTCAAAGGTAACACCTATAATCTAGGAATCTTGACTGCATCCACATCACTAACCTTCAACAGATATAGAATCAAGTCTAATACTAAAGTAGCTAATCCAATGAAGCAATAAAAAAGAGAGATCAGTAATATGAGGGGATCATCCAGCTCAATCATCCAAAGGATGTCAATAGCAACAGCACATAAAAGACTCAAGTGCTAAGGGCTAGAAAAGCTGGAAAGTGCCCTGATCAGTACATTCACCATCAGTGAATTTAGTAAACTGAAAATTTCCTGAGGCCAAGGTTAATTCTTCTTTGGATAAGCTATCAGCCTTAGTATTTTATTCTCTAAATATGTGAACTGCTTTTAGCTGGATGAAGTAAGGTTAGCATTATAGAGTTGAAGTTGTTCCCTGATAGTGATAAAGTAACTAGCAAGTATTGGATGCATACACTAGCAAATATGTGGTATAAACCTCAATACATCCCTAAACTAAGACTGTCATTGAGAGAAGGTACACATACCAATAATAATAATGTTGATAGTAAATCGAGATAGGTGAGGCATGCAAGTAATGCATGTAGCAAAAGATGTAGGTACAATAATCAAAATAGTTTATTTAGTCAAACTTATTACCTTTATTTTTTGCATTGACTTAGCCACTTTCAATTCACTAACTCTAAAATAGCTAATAAGTGTTGGCTAATAATGGGGACGACTCATGGTATTATGTTTCATGGGGTTGCAACATCGCAAACTTGTGAGGCATAATATCACAAGTCATCATCGTTGCTTGGATGAACACTTGTTATCTTTTGTGAGATATAGTTCATGTGGACAGAGTTCTTGAACTCTGTCCTCATGGACAGTTGCTTTCTAATATAAGGTTTCTATAATAAAACACCTTAAAGAATAAATCCATAACATTTGGTAGAATTCTGGAAAACCCTTGTTGTCGCTACAATTTGGAAAATACTGGGTTAGGTTCGAGTTTCTTTCTAACCTAGGGATTTTATAATGATCTTCAATGATCTTCTCTAAACCTCCCTTAAGCATTGCATTTGGGTAGAGTCGGCTTAATAGCTTATTTGGGAACCGGTTGCTGAGATAAATCACATAAGAACAATCAAACCAATTTGAATGCGAACCAAAATGTGATGGGTTCGTCCACTAATTGTAATGCTCAGACTGGCTAGACTTCAGAATCCATATCAGCTAATATGGGTCAAATGCAGGTTAGCTAAAACTGTCAAATTGGGTCTGTCATTCGATTATCAATGTAAATGCATGCATAGCGAAGAAAACCCATGTTTGAAAGTTGATAAGGACGGATTGAAGTTGGTGAAGAAGCAGGCAGTATAGACAGAGACCCTTTGGGTTGTTAGTTATGAAAGAACCCATTCTCCTATTATATTACCTCATCCAAATAATCTGAATTAGATGGTCCATATTGTTGAGATTTTGATGAGGAATATTTTATAGGCAAACCCTTGTTTGATGATGAGATGGAAAATGCATGCATTTATCCATTTCATGAAGAGTTGGATGTTATATTTGAAATCAATAATCATAGTTTTGGGGGCCCCATATATGATTCATCTAGTGAAGCATCTAATGAGGAACCTAAATATTTGGAACCTATAGAGAAACCAAGCATCCACTCTATAGGATCTCCAAGAACTAACATCATTATATCTATACTCATTCGATTTCCTACAAAGTGTTGTAGCTTGCTTAGTACTCCTCTGTGTTTGTCATTTAGGTTCAACTTAATAGTGAAATCAACAAGTCAAGGAAAATATTTCTAGTACATCTCCTTGGTCTATTATAGTCCAAGCATTAGCATATTCAATGGCTTTACCTCATGTTGGTAGTCCATGTGTTTCCCCTGTCCAGTGGACAACCCCCCCGTTGTATATGCTATCCATTCGATTTGATGTATAGCTCGGATACATATAGACATGGATGATCTAGATGAAATGAAGAAAAATCCAATCATCCATAAACCGAGTTAGATCAATTTTGGAAACTGAGTGGTTAATTGAGTTCATTCCAACATTGACAAACCCTTTACAATCATATAGGGGTGGGGGATTCATCTCATTCAAGTCATATTTCTAATTGTTGTAACAAAATCTTGGCACGTAATAAAGAGTGGGAACTATTTTTGAAGGTAAACCACTGCTCTCTTCGGGTCGAGCATTCACATAGAACTACTCCCTACTCCCTTGCAGCTCCGATGATGGGTGGGATATGGTGAGCCAAGAGATAATGTTTCCCCTAGATATCATCTATCCTAATGTAATGTGGCAATCTAGGGCATCTAAAAAATTAGTTTGGAATACACAGCAAACATCACAGAGATGTTATGAGACTTTGCTATTGATCTATGGCTTGGAGCCGGATGTTCGCTCTTTTTTTTGGACAGTATTGATTTCTATGTTTGTGAACTGTTGGATATGACAATTGGATGATATTTTCGTTACTATTCTGCTAACTATATGGGCGGTTTTAGCTTGTCGTTCTCATGGAACAAACTTGGTACCATGAAATTGTTCTTTGTTTCTATTTTTGTGGATAGATGGGGTGATTTATCATCTGATGAATGGGTTTAGGCAGTGTTTATAGACTTTTGTTTTGTACGGGATCTGAACTATGGTTACAAATATGCATTGCATATCTACAAAATGTAATTTTGTCTCTCTACAAATGAAATAAAATTATGTTTTTTTTCTTTGGAAAAAAAAAGCAAACATCACAGCGCTATATGAGCCATACCTTTCGATGACTTTTTCCTAGAAGAAGCAGGATTACGAGCATGTTGTTTACTTACTTACGAGCATATTGATCGAGCCATGTTCTAAGACAACACTCATTAACTAACTCTTCTAATTCTAGAAGTCCAGGCTCCGGTTTCGCATGTTAAGGAACAGAATGACCAATAGGGGTGTTGATGATAAACCCCAACCTTGGTTATTGGGAAACGGGTTTATGAGATTGAGGTGCCAGAGCAGCTTTCCAAAGTGAGCGGTTGATGGTATCAAATTATATAGCATAGGGTCCCCTCCCCCTTAAGGAAAGTCAATATTGTACCGCTACTTTTTGAGATCGACAGAAAGGAGCAAACATCACAGCACACACAAAAAACCCTTGTCACCCAAAAACCCTTGTCATAGCATGCCCAAAAACCCTTTTCACAGCATGCCCAAAAAAAGGAGGTCATGATGCTTACCCGTTGAGCCATGAGCTCCAAATCAAAATTGTGAACTCCAAAACATGAACCATGTGCTCCAAATTTGAACTGTGAGCTCCAATTCTCAACCATGAGATCCAATTATCAACCGTGAGCTCCAATTATCAACCGTGAGCTCCAATTCTGAACCCTGAGCTCCAATTATCAACCGTAAGCTCCAATTCTGAACCCTGAGCTCCATCGAAGCTACTCCCAAATTCACAAAAACCTCCAAATTGCATAGAACTGTCCAAAATGAGTCGCAACAATGTCCAAATAGACTATTAATTTTTATTTTTATATTATTATATATTATATGTATTTTATTTTTATTATATATTATTTTATATTATATGTATTTTCTTTTTATTATATGTTATTTTATATTATATAAATTGCTATAATAGTATTTTTTCATTAGGTATAGTATTTTTAACTTAGCTATATGTATTTTTTAGTAATGTATTTTTAACTTAGGAATAGTATTTTTTATTATAATATGATGATGATGATGGCGATCTCACCTAATCCCTACAACGAAACCCCTGAAGATGAAGATGATGATGGCGATCTTAGGTAATCCCTACAATCTCACCTAATCATTATCGTTATGTTCATCATCATCTTCATCATCATGATCATTATCATCATCGTCGTCATCATCATCATCATCATTGTCGTCGTCATATTCAACTTCGTGGTCTTCATTATCATGAACCTCATCATCATCATCATCGTCGTCTTCATGATGATGATGATGGTAATGGTGATGATGACGACGACGACAATGATGATGATGATGATGATGATGATGATGATGATGATGATGATGGAAATGATCACCATCATCACCATCATCATCATCGTCATTGTCATCTTCAACTTCGTTATCTTCATTATCAGGACCCTCATCATCATCATCATCATCATCAACATCGGCATCATCATCATCGTCATCACCACCATCATCGTCATCCTCATGATGATAATGGTGATGGAAATGATGACTATGATGATGATGATGATGATGATGATGATGGAAATGCTGATGATCACCATCATCTTCATCAATGTCATCATCATCATAAGTAAACTTAGTTTACTTCAAATATTAATTTTCCAAAAAAAATGCATAATACTAGCAAACCTAATTTCAATCAAAAAGTGATGAGAAGGAAATTGTTTGATATAGCCAATAAAATGAAAGGAATTTTTTGTATCCTTGAAAACTTCTTATATCTAATAGATTCCTCAACTTCTAGAACTATGGGTCCCAAATATATGTTCAATAGAGAGATGCAAACCTAAGAGGAAGAAAAACATCCTAACTTGAATAAAGAACCTTCACCTTAATGAGGGAAGAACCATCTACATAACGACACATCCCTATCTTGGATAAATGAAAATATAGCTTTGAAGGATGATTGAAAAGTTGAGCATGTGAGCATGTGAGCATGATGTTGATAATGATGATGATGATGTTGGTGATGACGATTATGATTATGATGTTGATGTCGATGATGACAATGATGATGATGTTGATGATGATGATGATGATGATGATGTTGTTGTTGATGATGATGATGATGTTGATGACGACGATGACAATGATGATTATGATGATCCTGATGATGATGATTATCATCATCATGAGGATGGCAATGATAATGATGACGATGATGATGAAGATGATAATGATGACGATGATGATGATGATTATGATGTTGATGTCGACAATGACAATGATGATGATGATGATTATCATCATCATGAGGATGACGATGATGAAGATGATGATGATGATGTTGATGATGATGGTGATGATTATGATGTTGATGAAGACAATGACAATGATGATGTCGACGATGATTATGATTATGACAATGATCATGATTATGATGATGATGATCTTGATTATCATCATCATGAGGATGGAAATGATGATGATGACGATGATGATGAAGATAATGATGATGTTGATCGTGACGACGATGATGATGATGACGATGATCATGAAGATGATGATGATGGTGATGATGATGATGATGATGATGACAATGATCATAAGGATAACGACGATGATGATGACGATGATGATGAAGATGATGATGACGGTGATGATGATGTTGATGATGAGTATCATCATCATGAGGAAGACGGTGATGATGATGACGATGATGATGAAGATGATGCGCATGTTGATGATGATCATGAAGACAACGATGATGAAGATGACGATGATGATGATTTCCTTACAATGATGACGATGAAGATGATGATGTGTGATGATGACGATGAAGATGATGATGTGTGATGATGACAATGACAACGATGAAGATGATGATGTGTGATGATGACGACGATGATGATGAAGACCATAATGATGATGATGTCGACGATGAAGACAATTATGATGAAGATGTTGATGATGATGATGATGATTATGATGTTGATGTCGATGATGAAAATGATGAAAATGATGCGCATGGTGATGATGATCATGAAGACAACGATGATGAATATGACGATGATGACGATTTCCTTATGATGATGACGATGAAGATGATGATGTGTGATGATGACGACGACGACAATGAAGATGATGATGTGTGATGATGACGACAATGATGATGACGATAATGATGATGATGATGATGACAATGAAGACGATGATGATGAAGATGTTGATGATGATTATGATGTTGATGTCTATGATGAAAATGATGAAGATGATGCGCATGGTGATGATGATCATGAAGACAATGATGATGAAGATGACGATGATGATGATTGCCTTATGATGATGACGATGAAGATGATGATGTGTGATGATGACGACGATGACAATGAAGATGATGATGTGTGATGATGATGAAAATGGTGATGAATACCATGATGATGATGATGATGACGATGAAGACATTGATGATGAAGATGTTGATGATGATGATGATGATTATGATGTTGATGTTGATGATGAAAATGATGAAGATGATGCACATGGTGATGATGATCATGAATAAAACGATGGTGAATATGATGATGATGACGATTACCTTATGATGATGATGATGAAGATGATGATGTGTGATGATGATGACGACGATGATGAAGATGATGATGTGTGATGATGACGATGATGATGATGAATACCATGATGATGATGATGATGATGATGAAGATGATGATGATGAATATGTTGATGATGATGATGATGATGATTATGATGTTTATTTCTACGATGAAAATGATGAAGATGATGCGCATGGTGATGATGATGATGAAGATGATGATGTGTGATGATGACGACAATGACGATGAAGATGATGATGTGTGATGATGACAATGATGATGATGAAGACCATGATGATGATGATGATGACAATGAAGATGATGATGATGAAGATGTTGATGATGATGATGATGATTATGATGTTGATGTCGATGATGAAAATGATGATGATGATGATGATTATGATGACGATGATGATGATGATGATGATGATGATGATGAAGATGATGGTGATGGTGATGATGTTAGTAACTCTTTTTTTTTAAATAAGATAAAATAATAGTTCTAATTAAATATTTACCTTTCAATATATTTCATTGTCTTCTTCATCCATGTCATCATCTTCTTCATCCATGTCATCATCTGTATCATTAGATACATAGTCAACATTGTAAGGATTTTCCATATCATCATCGTCATCATCGTCATCATCGTCAGTTACGCTCATCATGTCATCATCGGAATAATCTTCATCGGCATTGTCTGCTACATCATCTGATTCAACTATTTCTTGGACATCTTCTGTTGGATCATCATCGTCAGCTAACTCAAGTTGATCATGCTCTTCATCATCACATTCTTCTTCCAGAGAACCCTCTTCATTACCATCATCTAGGTTATACTTTACCAACCTTCCCCTTGGATCGTGTCTCACAACAAACAACCAGCCTGCTTTACCTGGAACCTATGAGTAAAATACTTGTTCACATTGGCTTGGAAGAACATAGGGATCTGTTCCTGGCTCAAACAACCTTGTTTTTACCATGGTGAATCCATTATCATGTTCAATAATAGTTCTATCGGGATCACATTGATTTAATCGTAACCTGTACCATTTGACAACGAATAGAACTACCTTAAAGGATTTAAAGTCACAATGTATAATATCTTCCAAATACCCATAGTATCGATTTTCTGAGACTTCTAGATGTTTATCAATTCTAGATGAAAAATTGGTAACCTCAAAGACAGTCGAAACCCCAAAATCTGATGTTTTCTTTATTTCATCCAATTTTTTGATATAATATCTACCTCCATTGCAGACCATAGCCTTATGGTGTTTTACCTGCAATAAGCAATACACAAAAAGATTACACAACCATTCATTCCTTATGCAACAATACATGGAAAATAAGAACATGTACGTCAAAAAGTAATTTGCAAAATAAAATATTTAGAGGGATATTTGATTAATTATATGCTTGCCATTTTATCTTTTACACCATATGCCAAATCAATTTCCCTTTCTGTTAGATTGTTATCTCCATTGCATTGTGCTACTTTTACCAATGAAGCCACACCTTCCCATGATATTCCATGACCCGATTGTGCGCATCGTTCAATCCATAGCTTCATCCAGTCAAGATTGTTTACGATGTATAAATGAATTGCATCCCATTCTCAACCAATTGTTTAATGACAATAACCATTAAAATGAAATAAAGGTGAAAGAATCCTGAACAAAGACGTATATGCTCTTAATTGAAGAAATTATGACTAGAAAATACAATTAGAATATGAAGGATATAATAAACATCCACTAGCTAATAATTACCTTTCAGCTTCCTCAATCTACCTTTACCCTTTAGTTGCTCCCCTTCAAATTTGTTATTGGAGTCCGGATCACAAATGCGATGTAAATTGAGCTTTGAAGCTAAAATAGGAAGATATTCACTAACATACAACATGTTTTGGTATACCGTATATCCTTCCATCATAGAACCCTCCGCATGTGCTCGTTGTCTCACCAAACCCTTCATAAATTTCAAGTGTCTCTCAACCATATGCATGGACCTTGAGTGCACAGGTCCACACAACTCAATCTCCTCAACTTGGTGTATGAGGTAGTGTACCTATGCATTGAAAAATTCTGATGGTATATGCTTCTACATTTCTCACATGAGACAAGGAATTTCTCTCCTCCAATACTTTATATCTTCTTTATGGATTTATTTATATGTCAACCATCTACAAGTGATGCAAACCAATAATGATATTTAACAAAAATAAACATTAAATTACAATATATGTTGAAATAGTGCACAAAAAAAATGAATATAAATTATTATATGGAGAATTAAAGAAACACTAAGTGCATGCAAGTAATCTCTAGGTACCTCATGTATTTACCAAGATTATATATAACTTGTTTGACATTGTTGTCAAAGTTGTCTGGGAGAGAGAGAGGTAGAATGTACTGTATCAATATACAAACCATGCCATTTATTAAACAAAGAGTATACAAACAAGAAAAAATTATATTGATATAACAATAATAATTACCTTAATGAAGACATGCCAATCATGTGTTTTGACCCCCGCAAAATCACCTTTTTTAGTTATGATATTCTTCAAGTTTGCACAAAATCCAGTAGGAAATTTAATTTTCCACATTACTTCTTTGACAACATTGCTTTGTTGCTCCTTAAACATCCATGGAATTGAGTTTATATTAACTTGCTCTCCGTTGGTATGAAATTGGATGATGTCTTTCATTGCATGGTTACTTTCTTGAATGTCTTTGCACACTTTCACAACTTTATCTTTCTCCCTCCTTAGCTCTAGTAGTCGCCATAAGGTTTCAGTAACATTCTTTCCAATAAGCATTGTATCAAACAAATGAGCAATTTGTAGGTGCTCATAGTAGGGCAACCTACTGAATTGAATAGGATAACTTTTCATTCCTCGTGGAATACCATTAATGCCTTCATGATCACGATAGAAATCATGAATATTAGTTTATAATTAATAAATTACATCATAAATCAAATATGGACACTACAACAAACAACTCACAATAAAAATTAAAATACATAACAATTCATATACAATGATCCATACGTACCATGATGACGATTTCTATTGTATTGCATCTTCCAAAGGTGAGGTGTCATTCTCCATGGTTTTAATGCAATCTCCCGCTTCCCATTGAAAATATTTCTTTCAGTTGTTCTATACCTATGATTCTTAGAGAGGAAATGCCTATACTCATCAAATACCTCCTTTCTTAAGCTTTTTGAACGACGAGATTTTATCTTAGGACCACAAACTGGAAATGCAAATTTACCCTTTGTTTGAAGACCTACAATATTTAGATATGGAATATCTATGTAAAATATATTCATATATAAAATATTCTAGCTACTCGATATCATTAAATGCAATTAAAGTGGAACTTAAAATTACAAACCACAAAATTAAGTTAACCCAGGGGCATCATGTATTATCCATACAACCATTGCATGGAATTGAAATTGCCTTTGTCATATTGGTCTAGATATGTCATACATATTTATGCCATTCCATAACTTTAGTAGCTCATCTATAAGAGGTTCGATGCATACATTCATATCTTTGACTTGGAACTTACCTGATTCATAGTTTGAAGTACATATAAAATATATCATTATGAGAACCATTAAGATATATAAACCATGCAGAAGAGTAAAATAATAGATATATATATGAAATTAAGATACATATTACGACAAATGAGATTCCACAACTACATTATAAATAAAACAGTTTTCATCAAAAAAACCTGGAATAATCATCGACAACATTATGTGCTCCCTCTTTATTGACAACCATGGAGGAATGTTATTGTTGATAACAAAAATAGTCCACACCGTGTAAATGGATTTCATCTATGCAAATGGATTAACCATCATCTGCTGCCAAAGAAATCCTAAGATTATGTGGTTCTTCTTTAAAGTGAGGCCACTTTTCCTCCATATCTCTAAAAGCAATACCATCTGCAGGCATTCGGATAACATCATCTTGACTTCTATTCCTGGCATGGTAATCCATAAATTGCACTATGTTTTTGCACTTGAACAGTCGTTTCAAACGTCGAATGATGGGAATATAATGAATAACCTTATGAGGCACCTTTTTTGTTACTTTATCTGTACGATATTTACTTACATGACATTCTGGACATTCTGTTTCAAATTCATGTTGATTATAATATATAACATGGTCATCAGGGCATGCATGAATTGCTTCATAATGCATTCCAATCTCTTACATGATGGAAGATAAATCTCGATATGTGCGAGGTAAAATATTTGATGGTGGTAACAAAAATTCAGCTATCAAGCTACAAAAAAATAAAAAAATTGTTAATGTAATAAATAAATAATATTAACGAAACATGCTTCATCTGTACAATGATCAATAATGAGTTAACAATACAGTTATTAGAGGAATACAAATAAAATTTATCACGATCCTATATATGTGATGGATTATTTTAGATACCTTAGAATCAATGTGATTGCAATGCTTGACAGACCATTCATAACCTTCAAGTTCATTATCAACAATATAGTAGAGAGAAGATTTGTTTTGGATCCTTCATAAAGGAGTTCATATGCCTTATAGAGAAGAGGTATATCGTTAACATCATCAAAGTCATCATCATTTTCATTATCAACGTCATCGTCATCATCCACTCTAAAATTAAATGGATCATGGATCAATGTATTTGTACCATCATCTTCAATTACATCATCGGCATGATCATCTTGTTCAATATGATCATTCACTTGTTCTCCATTAAACATACACGCTCCATGATTTTGAACTTGTTCTAAAAGCACTTCCTTTGGACAATATGTTGTAGGGTGTCTTTCCTTTAATATAAATACATGGAAACATCAATAGATATACATTAATATATGAAAAAAAAATTAATACATACAATTACCAAAAAAAACGAATATAATAAACTTTATAATGCTAAACCTACAAATGGACGATATTCGTTCCCCCCTCTAGCGTGTCCATGTTCCCTACAATGTTTTGTGGCTGTTGAGATCAATATTATTCTCCTCTTAAATCCCCTGCATTGAGTACATGGACAATAACATTTGCCATCACCCCTTCGTTTTGCTGCATCCCATAGTCTAGCAAGCAATTTTCGGTTGTCTTCGTTTGGATCCGAAATATTTAATCTATTTGACATCATGTCAAAAACTTCGTTGATGAATATAACTGATTGTCTTAAAAAATCAAGTTCCACGCATCAACATTTTTTCAAATGGAGAGAAGCCGAAGAATAAAAAATTCCTGGCAAAATGTCTATCAATGAAAAAAAAAATTCCCACAACTGCCAGTTGAAGAATAAAACAATTCCTGAAAACGTCCTTCAAGGAACAAATAATTTTCGCAAATCGTTCGTTGCTTCTACAACAAACATGTCAAAATATTTTAAAAAAATTATATTTATAATAGACATGTGTCATATATTCAACACCTTGAACATAGTTACCATTGA
Source organism: Pseudotsuga menziesii (assembly GCA_001517045.1). NCBI lineage: Eukaryota > Viridiplantae > Streptophyta > Pinopsida > Pinales > Pinaceae > Pseudotsuga > Pseudotsuga menziesii. Next base: position 435,380 of record LPNX010211269.1, read on the forward strand.
AAATATGGGACCATAAATTTAAAACCATGTAAACCTTACAATTTTTTTTTGGAAAAAATATAAACAGAGCGTGGGTTATCCGACACATTGGATTCGGATATTCGACACCCAACCATCAAAGATACAGCATTGAAGGGTTAGATATCCAACTCTAGTGTGTCAGATATCTGACAACAGTGTGCTGGATATCCGACGCCAGTGTGTCAGATATTCGACGGATATATAAATCGTTTTTGATCGGCATTCTTTTTAGTGATTGTTGTCCAACACATCCATGCGAAATGTCAGATTCTAACGTCGGATTTTTGGTTCAAATCCTGTTTTGATCAGGATTTTATCTTCATCTTGGGAAAATTTAGGCCCCTGATCCTTCTTCAATCTCAATATAGAGTGAATGTACCAAAACTACCAGTTTTAGTATTTTAGGGTTTTTTTAGGCCAGGGGTCAAATTAGGGTTTGAATTTCCTGAAGTTTTACCCAACCAAAAATCTTGACCTTGGTCTCTAAACTTTGATTTTGATGAGGAGAGAAATCCTATGCTATGCTCACTCAAAAATTCCTCTTCTGTAAGAAGCCCTAATTTCCCGCAACAGAAAATAAAAATGCCCGGAATCAAATTCTACTTCGACAAAAAGATGCACCCTTCAATGGAGATTTGGCCTAGCTTCCTTTTGTTGATGGATTATGGATAGAGACCCAAAAAGTAAGAATCCCTAGCTTTCATAGATGCACAGTGTCTTATTCTTAGGTTAGCTGTGATACGATGTTAGATTGTTATCATTTAAACAATATGATCTTAGGATATTATCTAAGGGAATAAGATGCACGGCAATCAATCACAAGAGACAATAGACACAAAAATTTATCCTTAAGGAAACCATAAAGGAAAAACCTCACAACTTCCAGAGATAGAATGAGCACCAATGGCAGCAGTAAAACCTGGAAACACAAAGATGATCTTCGACAGTTGATCTCTCTCACTTGTGCTAGCACTTCCTCTCTCACTCATGCACCCCATTTGAGTGAGTGTATATGTATGAAATAGAGAGGATCACTCTCTAGTTATATTCTTTTGTTCACTTAATATTTGACTCATTTATGTAGGCCCAAGTAATCCTAACTTAGTTATGTAGGCTCAAGTAACCACAACTAGGGTGCTAATGACCCGAATTACAACGGAGGGGACTTCCTCATGACTTTTAGTAATTCTTCCGATAGGAACATCGGGGTACAAGGAAATACAAGTGATTCTCCCGATAGGAGCATTGGGGATCAATGAAATACAATATGTACAAGTGAATACATTCTGAAGTTACAAATACATCAACAAAAATATGTTCATGTCGAGAGCAAACACATGATTCTAATAGTTCATATGTTTTGGTGTTTTATTGCACTGAAATTGACAGGTCCTACGTAGCTTGTGTGAAATTTTTCAATACTTCCATCCGAAGCAATTATGATTTCTTAAAATCCTGAACCATGGATCCTCACAACTTCCATTTATCTTGATTGGAGGATTGATATGCAGCTATCCTTGTGCAAACATGGCTACCACGTGATCATACATGGATGGGAGCCTAAGCCTCATCAGCTGGTAGAATGGAACAAGTTTTTGAACCATTGTGATGAAGCATTCGAGTACTTATGTACTTATATCTTTAGAGATATAATCTTCCACCTAGAAGGCTTGAGGATTCCAAGAGAATCCTGGGAGAATCTTGATAACATGTTTAACAAACAAGATGAGTTTCGGGGACACTTTCTGGAGAATAAGATGGTATCTTTACATCCCAGCAGTTTCGAGACTATTGAGCAATTCTTTACTAAATTCAAGTATCTAGTAAATCAATTCAAACAACATGCAATAGAGCGAAATGATGAGCAGATTGTCCTTTCCATACTCAGAAAACTAGGCCTTGAGTATTATGTATTTGTTTCCATATTTCATTCCAACAGGGAAATCTTTCCTGGCTGGAAAATTCATTCTAGATTCTTTTTCTGAGCCCTTAATCAATGAGTAAGACAAGTTGATTCGAATGGGAGTCATCAAGACCTCCAAATATCAAGCTCTCCTAGTTATCAACTCTTCCAAAGTTCAAGCAAAGGGTAAATAAAATAATAAGGAGCCAAAAGAAGTTGATTCGAAGCCTAAACAGAATCAGCAAACTTTCAAAGGATCCTCCGGCTCTAAGAAGAAAAAGAAAAAGTGTCCCTATTGTATGATGGGTTTTCATCCAGAAGACTCATGCATCAAGAATACCCTCGGCTAGATGAAATATTTATGTGTACAGAACAATCTTTCCCTTCCATAAAGAGCAGTGATGTCAGATGATGAAGAGCAGACTGAAGAAGATGAGATATGCTTGCATGCAAGCCTCTCTCCATCGAAGGATTATGTTATAGATTCTAGAGCATCCAACCACATGTTTGCTTCCAGGGAAACCTTCATCACCTTTCCTCTATCAGGAGGACCTAGCAGTCATATGGGATATGACTCTAAAATCCCAGATGTTGAGATAGGTTCAGATAAAATCCAGCATGATGATTTCATGCACTCTCCTACAGAAAAGCAAATTGTTGAAGATTAAGAAGAAGCATATTTTTCCCTACATTCAATTCGAATGGAATAAAATCTCCTTGAAGTGACTCCATCTCCTACTGCTCCAAAAGTGTATGATATCTATGATATCTCATCTCCTCACATGGCTGATCCAAAAGAAGATGTTCGAATCTCTGTTTGTGAATAAAAGCACTCCTTCCATTCTTTACCAAAAAAATATCCAGTAATTCTTTAAATTTTGTGCATAGTTTACTAGTGATCTACCTTCAAGGTAAGAGTAGTTTCTTCTTTAAACCCATAGCAACAATTATCTCTTAACTTTTATCTTACTCATCTGGATTGCATACCTAACGGTGACTATGCTTCCCTAATCTTAATGTCTTAGAGATTCCCATATTATAGGAATCATATCATTTTATTCCTATAGGGTTCCTAGCCTTCTTCACTTCTTTTCTACCAAAATTCCTTATAGAAACAAATGATCATAAAGGCACGTGTGATCCATGACTAAAGGAATTTTTCCATGAATAACTGGTTTTTCTTTTTTGAATGAATCTTGCGTTAGAAACGGTAGAGGAATTTGATTTCTCTATCTATAATAATGTTGCTGGTGTGCAGATAAGTAATACCATGGACATTATGGAAACAATATCAGATTATAATATTTATCTATTCACTCTCATTAATCTAGAGCTTCCATTAATTTCCTACAGGATTGCATGCACCGAAAATCAAAATTTGGAAGAAGGAGAAAATTGTGCATCTACCATCTCAATGGAGAAAATTTTTGGATATGATATGGATCTATTTGGATCTGATTTATTTTCTTATATGATAATATGTGATTCATATTTTAATATTCAAGAGCTTTCAATATTGCTTGTAACTGGTTTCATCAATTTTGGTGTGACAAATCAAGCACCACAAGTCTTCTTAAATTTTGTTGTTGAGGATTTGGTGTTAGTTCTCTCTTATGAGGTTGTTGATATTAGATTTTGTGAATTATTGGTTATTTATGGAGCTTTATCATATTATGGAGCTTAATAATTTTCTCTCCACGGTCTCAAGGTTTCTCCACCTATCCATGTGATCACATGCGCCTCTCCTCATAGAACTAGTAAAGTTGGAGACAGTCTGCTTCTGCTTGGACGCTTGCTCCTAACACTTGGGGATGATTTACCACTCATGGTTTTCTGTTCAAGTCTAAAATATATCAGATTCTTGGGTTTTCCTCACATGTTTTGAATTCCCAAGAACCTTTTCTCTCTCATTAGTTGATTTCAACTGCTCTACATGGGTCCAATTTTCACCGTGCAGTTGTTTATATTTTCGATTCAGTTGAGTACATTGTTCTTATTCCAAATAGGAATATTCCTCCAGACATAAGCATTTGTTTGGATTCATAGGTTCACCTTCACTGAAGAACCAAGATGCTACTGCAAATGGCAGCAAAAAATTTCACAAGTTTTTATTCAAATTTTGTATTCCATCTTATTTTTTTTATTTTTTTTTTGGGGGGGGGGATTCCCAAGAGGTTTTCTCCTATTTCATTGGTTATATTAAGAAGCATATTTATTTTAGATTGTATTTGGGTGACCTATTGTCTTGTTACCAGGGCCCACAGTTGTCCAAGTTAGGATTTAGGGGGGGTTCATGATTGTTAATCCTCCCTTGACCATATTGTCTATTAGATTATTTAGCCTAACTTAGGAACCTTAATTAATTAATTGGTTCCACTAGTACAATTGGGTCCAATTGACCTAATGGGGCCACATGTACCAGTCACTGGAATGTGGGGAACACTACTAGAGTTTAAATTCCACTTGCTACATGTGCATGCATCAGTTTGGGCACCTCCTAGACCAATCCCTACATTTTAGGAGCCATTGGGTGTCCTAGCACCAACCTACTTCAGTTAGTTGGAGTTAGTAGTATTTATTCTCAGTTAGGCCCTAGTTACTTTTAGTTAGTTCACAATCAGTTAGCTAGCACATATCTTGCATGGATAATGCATGGATGCATGTGAAGTAGGTGCCTTTTCCCACCTAACACACTCAGTTGCACTGAGTTAACTAGCCATCACTGATTGATTGAGTTGGTTGGACATCTGGTAGTTGATTTTGGACTCTGATATTGATCAAGGCACCATGAGTTAGATATTGAGTTAGATATAGTCATATCCACTTGGGATATTTGAATTGCTACCCCATGCATTCAAATTATTCTATGTAAACTATTGTAACACCAAATATTATTATTGTGAATGATATTGTAAATACCTAAGCAATACTTGTTTGATTCCTGTGAGGTTTGATTTGTTCAGTTTGTGTCTTCATTCTGCAAACATTTTAGAACTATATGCTTGAATATCTAAATGGAATTCAAATTCTAATATTACACTCCCTCTTCGATGGTGTCTTGGTGTCCAAGTTCCCTTGTATAATCCGTTGCTCTAATTGTGTGTCTAATGCCCTCTCATATACCTAATGCTACTCTGATATGTACCAATGTGGTCAGTAAGCTCCCATTCTCCTCCACAATATATGTGCTTGGGCCCATCACCAACGACCATGAAGTATGCTTCTTAACCTGATAATTTTCAAGTGACCAACATCCAAGCTACAATCACATGGTTTGAAGCTCTAGAGGTTAAGTACCCAATGTTCTTCCTCCTAGGTAGGAACCTCCATTGATTGAGAAACCAACTTCCCCATTGTATGCACCTAATGGGTTAGTCAATATGTTGATCCAAGTAACAACCTCAAAAGTAAGGGTGCTCTTCCAAAACTCTAACATAGAAAGATAGGAAGACAAATAAATCTACCACATCCATTGCTTGACCCAAGTCAATAAGACCATGATTCACTTTCACTCATATTATTCTCTTTAGTCCATAGTATTTAAGCATGTTTCATAGACACATATTCTTTTTGCATTTGAATGAGTGTTGAAATTCTAGTCTTGGAGCTGAATGGTCTAGACACACAGCTTGGTTGTTGTTTTAGACTCTTACACTTTGCATTGACTATATAAAATTTTGTTTATTATTGTGACTACATGAACTTTTGGAACTTTTCTTACATTGAAAAACTTCATTTTTCTAACTAAATGAGCACATATTTTAGTCTTGCAGCCATTGCAAAGAAAAGGTCGGCTCTTTATGGTCAGATTTTTCCAGTGTTACTGGGGTTAGATCCGAACTATGAATTTGGAAAAGGAGGCCAAGTTGCAAGAGTCCAACATGTGCTTAAGACTGCATTTCTTTCAATTCTGAAGTGTACACAACCTGGGGAAATGGTAGTATGAATTTGGACATTTTTCTCTGTTACAATTTGGATCAAATGACAAGACTATTGTTTGCATCTTTTTCTGTAATTTTCATGTATATATTTTTTGAAAATTTAATGTCAAGTTTATTGTATCATCTTAGTGTAATAGCACAAAGAATTTTCCACAATGGCAGGGATACATGCTGTCTTTATAGAATGAACCATTTCTTAAACTATATCAGTATCCTTATGAAGTGTGCCCTTCAAGAACCTGAATCACTCCATAGAAGCAATCTTGGACAAAACAAGTTTAATTCTTTCTGCATTTATTTATTTTGGAATAACCCTCTACAGACTAATGGTAATATATTTCTAAGATGCAAAACATATTAACGCATTTACATTATTTGATTCCTCATAGTATTCAATCACCCTTACTGTCTTATGGCTGATGTGAATGCACCCTTAGCCAATCCAATGACCTAAGAACTACACCTTTATATTCCTAGAAGCACACATAAACTTCTACAACTATAATTGATTTTCCCTATGTGACTTGAGTACCCAGACCAAGTGATCCTTGTTCTCATCCATTCTTTTGTTGAATATCACAATGCCATCTAGGTAGATTACCATGAACTTATCCAAGAAATGCCTAAACACTTCACTCATCAATGTACTGAAGTTTTCCAATGTAATGCACAAATTGAACAATGTGACATGGAACTCAAAGCTCCCATACTTTGTCATGCAACTTTTCTTTGCCACCTCCCCTTCCAAAATTATAAATTGGTAATAGACTTGACATAAATCCAATTTTGGAAAACCTTTAACTTCTCAAAACAATGTCTGCCTTAGGGAAAGAGATACTTGTTCTTGATTGTTTGCTTGTTCAAGACCCTATACTCCAAGTACAATCTGAGTTAGGCGGTGTCCTTCTTCATTTGGAAGAGGATAAATGCACCATAAGGGGATTGTGAAGGTTTGATGAATCCTACCTCTATTAACTCATATAATTACATATTCTTCTTAATATCCTTCAACTTTTCAATATACACTATTGCTTTGACTTAAGTTTCTGGAACTCAAAAATAAATGTTTTTTTTACCTTATCTAGGGTCAAAGTCACCCCACCTTGTGGACTGTGTAGAAATTTCATATGCTACTTGAAGGCCTTACCTCATGATTTTTTTGAAAACTATACCATTCTTTGTTTTTGTGGTAGTAACCTTAACATTCTATATGTCCTAGGAAATAAACCATTGTTTCTTTTCATCATCTTCACCTTTATCTAAGAACTTACGTAATCTCAATGTATATTCACCTTATGTTCCCACCATATTACTAATATTTACATTTATTTAACACCATAAACATCACTAACTTGCCCTTTTTTTACAATTATATTTTCATTCATGTTTGTCATGATCATCCACACTATATGTATGAGAGAATTGTTTATCTAAACATTTTGATTCAATATATCTTTCACATTTGTAGCTTGCACACCACAGATATTTCCTTTCTTTCCTTTTCTGATTATCATGACCCTAATTAGCTTACCAACATCTTCTCTTAACATGCCTATTGTAGAGAGTGCACCTACAAGAGTGCCTAATGCTACTCTGAAGCGTACATTAAGTTAAACTAATAGGTACATGAGAAATACTTGATCAAGTAACGTATGAAGAAATTAATAAAAGATGTAGGTTCAAAGAAATGGCAATGAAACAAATACAAATGAAAGAATGCATGTGCACATTTCTTAAATAAATAAGACAAAACAAATATAACCACAACAATCATTAGGGTAGAGACAATTCTATGAAGCTCTTATTCATTTCAGTCTTATTTACTATTACACACATGATCAATTGAGATAGATATATGATGAAAAACATACGATGATCTTTCTTTCACTCTTGAATATTGATTATAACTCTATTGAAAATGGGGGGCCTATTTATAGTTTATACATAGAGGATCACGTATACAACCATTGGGGACACAATTGTTCAGGCATCCAATTAGGACTTCCTAATCATAGTTTCCTAATGATGATTTATAACAATGATCTTCTTACTTAACTCGTGACCCAACATAAAGAAATAAGAAATCACATCATTGATACAAATATATAATTTGTTAAAGAACAAAATTTATCATAGAATGTTGCATCCTTGTGTCCAATTTAGAGATAATATGTAAGACTTTCCCATATAAAATGGGAGGGATCCAAGGAAGAGAATTTCCTTCAAACAAGACCACATTTGGTGGACTTTATCCTAGCCCAGAGTAAGATACCTTGGGTGACAATCCATGGTGATGCCATAATAGACTATAGGAATTGTGGATATGTGTTTAGAATAGCTAAATAAATGCTTAGATAATGTGGATAACTGCTTAAGCAGAAGCAACGAAAGAAGTAACCATATAATGTGAAAAATAGTAACTAGTAACTATTAGTAATTTAGACTAAATACTATTAGACTTTCCTATTCTAAAAAATTTTGATTATAGGATCCATTACCACTGCCTTTCTTAACTCTTTAATGGTTCCCTCTACTATCACTACTCTGGCTAGTATTCCCTTCTAACACTAGCTAACTACTATGCAAAATAAAACTATAATCAACGTAATATTTTAAATGTAAGTTATTTTTCAAAGGGACTTAGGGTGTGGATATTCTTGAGATATCCCTTGCATTAATGTTGTCTAACACCACATTCTTCTAGTGGATTTATCCACCTTCAAACTATGCATATACATCTGTGAGCACATCCTCTAGTTGCACATCTCCTTCATTTTCACTATTATCCATTTTTTCAAGATAAGGTTGGAGTGAAACTTCTCCTAAATGCATATCTACCCTATTGATATAGGATTAAAAATCCATTTGCAATCCTTTCTAGTTTTTTCGTTCAAATATTTTCTCTATCCCTTCACCACTATGTCCTCTTATTGGACCCCTTCTAGCATCAAACCTCTCTCCTTCAAAGGTTTTGTATATTTGGTATCTTCAACTCTCATAACCTTTCTACATTTATTCCTTAGTCACTAATCTCTTCTATAAATATTCAGTTATCTTCTTAACTACATTGTGTATCTAGTTAAGCCACTATCAGTCCATGATTTTTTCCCTCCTCAACACACATTCAAATATGTCACTGTTTTTTTATCCTCCCATGGTACGTATTCTATTAATCCATTAACATCACCAACACCATTCTAACCACCACCATAGTTCTTGATGGTTATCTTTCCATGCTAATGGGTTCAAAGGTTAGCATACCTTCCCTAACCAACATTATAAATATCCAAGTAAATATTTATTTCATTATTATCCTATTGAAACCTCATTAAACTCTTATTTTTCATTTGAAAATGATGGGTATGCTCCCACAAAAAACCCTTCGTTTATCGTCTTCACCTATAAATCAACTACTCATGTAATCAAACTATACATGTAGTCAGATGATCTACTTAATGTAGAACAAATAAGTTATGGATGCTACATTCCATTTTATTATTTTTCATTTGGGTGCTCTTTGGTGTCTCCTCGGTCATTACAACCATTGATAAAGACTCATTGGAAACTCTACCATTATCTTACTAAACCATACTAAACCATTATCTTACAAAACCATCCTCATACTAAACTAGTATCTTACAATGCTTAGAATTTCATCTCCCCAACTCTACTTGTTGCACAATGAAACCCTTATATATGTGCTAAAATCACTCTTTTTACTGTGATCTTGAGAATATTTGTTTCATGCTACAAGATTTCCTCTCTTATGACTTGTTAGTGTTCACTGTTTTAAGGCATAGCTTAAGCAGTTGGGTAGACAACATATATTAGCATTATTCAGTAAGATTATGAAAAAGTTGTATGGGCAATTGCATAGAGATGCAGCCAATGAGGTGGAATAATCCTTTCCATGTTTGCAAGAGGTAAAAATTGATCCTTAACAGGTTCTTTTGGAAATGCATTTGATAGCAATATAAGATAATCTTTACTAGGTTTTGCTAAGACACTCGTGATGTTCATAGGTGGAAATGCATCCTCATGCTATATAAGTATATGAGTATCTAAATAATGATGCCAGAGAAGTGAAGGTGAGAATTGTAATCTGCTAACTTTGTTATTCACTATGTTGTTTCTGAAACATGCTTGATTGAAACCTTGGGATAATGAATATGAATACCCTCCTACTCTGTTTTCTTTTTTTATGCTTCAATTTGGAAACTGGTTGACATTTATATTGTTCTTTGCATTATTCTGGAGGTGAAAAAATTCATAGCTATGACAACAAATTTAATGTTTTATGGTTGGTAATGTAGGGAAAAATGAATGAAAGCCTTGAATATACGTTGAATCCTGAGTAGCTTCAATAGTATGTTATACTGGGCAAAGGGGATGATTTTGAGGAGGCACTACAACAAGTATATAGGACCCCTTAGTGTTCCTTATTTTATGGGATCTAATGTGAATTAGATTTGATTACATGATACTCGCATAAAGGAAAATTGAAACAATCTCAAGCAATGTAGCTTCCATGAAGTGAATGGCCAAGGAAAATATGGAAGCTAGAGCTCCTTCGGTTACGTTTAAAAGGTCCAACGTATCCACCCATTTGGGGTTATCATAGTCCAACAAGAGATTATAATATTCCATCTTCATTTCTTTAGTAGTCCACCATCTTTCTTTCTATCAAATTCAATGTAATACAAATCACCAAAGATAATTGGCCAGTTGTAATCATTATCCACATACAAAAACACAAAAATAGTTGAGTCAGGTGAACTTAGGATGTACTTGGAGATAGATTGTATTGTGTATAAAACATTTAAAAAAACTTGATCACAAGACACTTGGTTAAGCTCAATATACAATGGAAGCCTCTCTAATTTATCGAAGTTCAAGTTTTGGGGAGGTGGTGTATTATTGTTAACATGTTGCCAATGCTATTTGATTTATTTTTCTTCAATTTCTATAATTTTATGCCCATTTTTAAGGGGTTATTTTTTTTATTAATTTATTGTTGCTCGTCATTTTTCTGACATTTAAGGACATTTAAAAAGTGGCAGTTGTCATCGAATATTGTTACAATCCGACTACACTGCTACAATTCTGACATTTATCATCTGTCTTATTTTTGACTCCTATCATTGACATCTAACGACATTTTCATACTACCAATAGACACAAATTCGACACTAAATGACGTCGCAAATTTGATGACCCACCATCACAAGCTTGACACTAAATGGATGTAAGACTTCATTGATTGAAGCTGATATGTTGTTGACATTATGACAGGGTTCAGAATGGGGTCAGAAAACCAACGACCAGATCCATCTAAAACTTGACAACATGTTGATGTCAGAATTCTCCAAATTAGGATGATAATATGTTGAAATGTCGATGGGGTTCAAAATGAGGTCGAATAACTAACGAATTCCCACCGACGACAAAAAAAATGTTGTTGTCGAATAACCGACACGTGTCTGTCGAATTTCAGACATTAAAGTTGTCATATTTTAGGATAAATTTTTTTTGTGTCCTATATCCTACTGTGAATCAATTCTCACAAAATAATCCCTAATTCCTCATCCAACCTATTGAAGTACTTCAATTTTTCCACAGCAGAGTTGGGATCATTCTCAGTCCCTGTGGTGACTGTGTAGAGGCCTTTTGACCTCATATGGATCATAATTTTTGCCTTCCATTCCAAATATTTTAATGGGGTAATAAATACATGAACTTTCTCCATTTCTTCTTTCGCATTGGGTGACAAAGAAACTGGAACTATCTGCAATGCAAACACTTGAATTTTTTTGGAAGAGGCCCTAGAGCAACTCAAACTCTTTGAATTCGATTTGAAGCTCCAAATAGATATGATACCATGTGAAATATGATTCACAAAAATATTTATGATCTAATGGAATCCTCGCACCTCAAGAAATTCACAATCTATGTAGAAAAATAGTGAAAAGAGAAAAACTAATACATAGGAATAGTGCCAATATCTGAATTTTCTATTACATTCCAACATGTAAATATGTATGGAACATGTTTATAATAAAATAGGATAAAATAATTATCATTTTGAGGAAAATTGGATGCATACATGTGGCAGGATTAAATTGCACCTAAAACCCCTCTAAGTGGACCAATGAGCTTCCAAACCACCCCAAATGGTCACAAATGGCCATGTGAACATGGATGAAGCATGCTAGGACATAAATGAGGGCAGGGTGGGTGTTCTGGAGTGCATTAGTGAGTGGGAGTGGCTCTAGGAAGCAACAAATTGTCCAAAAGAAACAAAAACACCCAAATACCATGCATGGACGCATCTAGTCAACCATTTTCCCTGTTTTAAAAAGTGGGAGAGAATCAAGGACTGAACATTCATAAATGAGGGTGCATGTGTATCCATAATGATCAAATATGGGTGCCTGGGTACATTAATGAGTCCAAAACACCATAATACCTTACTCGACCAACATAACAAAGGTTTAGACCATATGACATAAGTACAAAACAAATGAAAATGTGTCCTAGGTGTATATGGCCATGGTACTAGGTGGTATTATGCTCTAACAAAAATAATACACAACTCATAAAAAATTTAAAAAAATCCTACATACTAAGCAAGTTAGCAATGCTAGCATCACCGGGGTCGAGGCATTGAATTTTGTTGTTTAACACTTGTCCTGATAGCATATAGGTATGTGATGGAGGGGAAATGGAATCAATCCCATGGAAATTGGAGCCTTCTAAATCACTACATGTCTGAGTCTCAAAAATGTGAGTTTTAAATTGAAACAAAACACCAAAATATTTTTTTTAATGGGTGGATTTGAGAAAGTTATAGGCATGAGTAAATAAGAGCTCGGGGTTCTAAAATTTGCTATGTTTTGTACCAATCCATGATTCGATGAATTGACAGTCATTGATATTAAATGTAATTTATTTAATGAAAAAAATTAATGTATCTATCTCTATGTCAAATTTGTTTTCCATATTCATGTGGGCCACTACCCTCCTTATTGTCTTACCAAAAGGCATGGGAATGAGGAAGAAGACGTAAAATTTTGGACTTCACCTTCAAATAATTCCTTGCAATCACATTGGTAAGGAGTGATAAGAATATAACAACAATCCAATGTGTTAAATATCATTTGATAGTGCCAATTAAAGACTTAAATGGTAAATTTAATACAATCCTTACTTATAGTTGTCTCTTACTCTTTGTGTCTTGACACATTTGATATTTTATGGTTGTCTTTGGGCCTTGAACCAATTTATATTATAAGGTGAGGATGTGTGTCGTGCATAATAATCCATAGTTATGAATATGAGATGAGGATTTAAAGAGAAGAGGACATAAAGACATGTAATTTTTATATGTATTTTGGCGGCAAGCCCTAAGGACAAATGTTTTGAGAAACCACAAATGTTTGGAATGATAGAGGTTGATTGCATCATGATCATGCCACTCATCAAATTGAAGGCTATTCTTGAGCCAACAATTTTTTTTTTTTAATTTTATTAATAACCATTGTGGTGCTTTGGTTCAACTATTTTTTCTAACTAATTGTTTTCCCATATTGTGTGCCCAATGACACCTCTCTATATCAATGCATAAATAAACCTCTTCACATTTGTGATCCTCACTGCATGCCATTATTTGTAGATGCATGACATTGGGTGTTGTTTATAGTTGTAGTGAGACCATGATATTCATGAGAAAAATGAAGTCTTACAGAGGAAGACTCATCGAACCGACCATTTGAATTTCATTTTGATGAAAAAATTAGTGGACATTGGTAGCCAGGTTCACATAGATAGTAGGCACAAAGTTTCAGGATAGTTTTGGGCCTAGTAGTAGACCAATAGTTGTTCTATGTTGTTATAGTTGTAGTCGCTCACACATTTTCACATCTTAGATCGCAGCCCCAAGTGATATCACATCTTATATCACATGACCTATATAGGGAATATTTGGCCAACAAGTGAGATATGGATGTCATTTCAAGGTTTGGTGTGCTATATATTGTTTTCATGCATTATTAAGTCATGGTACCAGGGAAAATTTTAGCTACGAAAATTTTTCCATGGGATAATTTTCTATGTTTTTACCCAAGACCATAAGACACTAGAGAAGACCTTGATATATTTGATATGAAAAAAAAATACCTCTTGACCATCCTTATAAAATCTCAATAATCCTCACAGAATTTGGCGAGGTTATCTCTCCTCTTGCTGCCATTGTTTTCCATTGGAAGCCGCATGAATCACCCTTCATAGAAAGGGGAAAACAATAAGATTAAGGGTGATGGAGGGAAAAAAACTAGAATGTTGAAATAAGAAGGAAAATTTTCATATATACGACTAAATGTGAGATGGCCCAAGGTCCCACACAGTTCCATGAGCCCTAGTGACAAGTTTTAAGGTCAAAATTCTGAATTTTTCTATTTAGACCATGGCATGGGAAATAAGAATTACCTTGCTATGCCAAAAATCAAAATTTGGATCATATATCACTCATAGTATAAGGAATATTTATTCCCACCATATCCTACTTATTTCCTAAATATTTACTATGCATGTCTTGTATGGTTTCCTTGGGACCTCATGTGCATGGGCACTCTTGAGTCTGAAAGGAAAATGTTATCTCCTACGACCCTAACTTTTCTTCTTGGACTATGTACCATTGTATGTGACCATGATAGCATAAGGTCCTATATTTTTACTTATACCATGGAATGGTCCTCAATATCCATCCCTAGTGTGCCCCTCCTTAATGTGGTGTCCATATATTAGATGTAGGCTAAGGATTCCCTACACAGGCCCTATGAAATGACGTGGGTTATTATGCAAATACCATGAGCCCCATTAACAAACATTTTATCCAACAACATGGATTTTGGTATAAAACGATGGATTAATGACCAAGAGGTGTCTATAATGTGACAAACCTAAAAAATGGACACCACATCCATGTCATAGGGAAAATATGGGATAGAGCCTCATGGATGGCCTATGTATAACCTGAAAGCCACATGACTTTGGATCTTCACCATGGACCACGAATTGGATCTTCGCCCTGGAGAGAGTTTATGGTTATGGATTATAGAGGCTACTATTAGTATCAAGCATTATTATGTTTTAGGGGTTATGTGTATGAAAGATTGTGTTTAGGGGTGATAAGCTACATGCGTCTAGATTATATGAATAATAGAGCATATAATAAGCATAGGTTTTTTTGTCAACATTTGAAATGGTTTGGGGTTATATGTCTTAGTGGAACTATCAAAGTTAATTTTTCATGGGTTGTAAGGGTATTATTGGTCAAGTATTAGCATTTAACGTTTCTATTTATACTAGGGGTTATTGGAGTTAATTATAATTGTTAGTTATTATGGGTGATATGTTTTCAACATGGAATTTCATCGGCCCACATGAATAGTTTTCTCGTATCTTGCATAAGATAGATTCTACTTGCATTTGGTAAGGCATAGCATTTTAGAGGTTCATTGAACTATATGTGAAGCCAAAAGGTCTTACTTGACTAAACGTATACTATAGGTATACTATGAATGATATACAACTAACTAAATCCAATATATGCTAGTAAGGTAAAGGTCCAAATTTGGCCATCGTTTTCGTGAGCCTTTACACCATTGGGCTCATGATATTAACTGTAAATTTCTTGACAATGTAAAGGGAATCCAGAGGTCTCACATCACTTGTGATTGAATGTCAAATTGGGTGAAGGTATTGATTGACTAAGATTCTAAAGGATGTTATTACACAACCATTCCTTACAAGCATTGGTAATCATAGGTTCCCCATAAAAAATGGTTCAAAAATTCAATTACTAAACATTATAAGGTGAATAATAGAATTGAAATACATGAAGCAAAAGAAAATATAATGCACAAACACTAAACTTTTACAACTCATCCCAATTGGCTATTCATACACTTGGGTTCATGACTTTTAGTCCTATCTCTAGGTTAGGCTCACTACCTCTTGGATGAAGAGTAAATTAAATGAGTCCATTCCATAAATGAATCTATGATCCTTAAGTTGCTACTGGATCTCAATATCCTTACAACATTGACAATTGTATTAGATCCATTCCTTGTTATTATAGGGCCAAAGGTTTGGGTCTTAAAACATAAATTTTGTCTATGGGACTTATTGGTCACATATGGTTCCTAATTCCTCCACAATAGACTTAAATATATCTTGGTCATGTTGAGGCTTAACACACCATTAATAGTTTTAAAGGTATAAGCACATGGCTTAGGAGGAGTGGTGGATTCCATATGGAATTGTGGCGGAGGCATGTGAAAACACCTTGTGTAGCCACGTAATCTTGTAGCCCTTATTTTGTATGATATCAAATAAGAGCTTGACATGTGTACTATTGGAGTAGATTACTTTAGTTCTTTGTTCCTACATATTATTATTGTCAATTTCTTGTAAGGCGTTGGCCCATGTTGTACATTAAATCCATCATCAACAATACTTTTATTTATGGCTTATGGGCTATATGTCAACTCCTAGCGTGTGACGCATGGTATAAATAGGGAAACTTTGGCTTCCAAGTTTAAAATGGTGGGAATTTAAAGGTTTGGCATAATATAAATATTTATAAGGGATATGGGCATGATACAAGTCCAACACCAAATATATTGGGTAATAAAATTTATTTTTATGGCTCATGGACCATATGTGCCTCACAAACCATCACAGATGCCTTGAATTGGGATTGTTGGTTCAATGTGTTGGTCATTTCAATGTTCAACACACTAATCCCTTTTAGAGAATTAATCATTTGTGGATGTATTTCCAAATAATGTCATCTTCACTTGGAATAATTGGTGTGGAGGGTTGATTCACGTTGTAGAAATGCTAAATCAAATTCTTATTTAAGATCCCCTCTTCTCAAATTAGTTAAAACTAGGTTATTTTATTCTTCTAAGCATTAGATCTGACAAGGATTGGATAATTGGCCTATCCTCTTATAGTGGAACCTACAAGGTGAGCCAAAAAATACCCTTTTGTTTTAAAAAAAATTGTTTTTTGGTCAATGGGGGTTTAAAGGTAATTCAAGTGAGTGGTGAGAGGATGTTGATATCCACACAAGCTCAAAAATTTTATGTCACAACAAAAACTCAAATCCTTGAAAGCTACAATAAATTCCTTGAAATTCTTTAAAGCCTTGAAAGCCTTTACACCTAAAAAATGAGAAACTTAACATTGATCATTGAGTGGAACTTCAAGGATCAATGAACTTTCTTGGAACTGATATATTTTGATACAGTGGTTGGATTTATGTAAAACCAACACTAGTAGATTCAACATGACCATGTAATTTCATAATTTTTTTCATAATATAGATTTTGGCATAATTGTTGGACTACAAAATTCCATGATAATAGCATATTTCCAACAAGGGTTATTAGAATATGCTCATCATGTGGCTTATAGAATGTCTCAATGAGACACCATTTTGTGGACTATAATGCTTATTAAATATGCCCATAATGGTAGGATGGACAAATCTCAACCATGTTTAATAACATGCTTGAGCATAATGTTGTCCTATGCAATGTTGTGATTTGGGATTGCATATAAAATGGGAAAATCAAGGAGGCTCGCAAATTGTTCAAAAGAATTCCACAATGGAGATATGCTTCATTTAAAGCATGGAGAGATGTTCTTGAATTGGTATTGTTGTTTATTTATGTGGGCCTATAGATACTTGGAGTGGATTTGACATACCATTTACAATTACCAACAAAAATTGCCAAAAGGTGAGGGCATTACATCATGGTACCTTTTAACATTATCATCATAGTTTGGACATTGAACTTCATTTGTCTAAGACATGACTAGTGATGAACTCATTTTAGGGAGTAAAAGAATGTAATATGTGATTAATTTGTCAAGGAAAAAGGACAAATACAAGGAAAAAACTGGTCATTTACAAGGTGGGAGGACACATTAATTAAACTCAAAACCTCACGCATCCAAATATGCCATGTAAGGAGAATTGTTTTGCATCAACCTTACCTTAGTCCATTTTGTCCCTAGAGATCATGCGACATTAATAGGCCTATGTCCACCACATAATCCCTATAAAGGGAATCTTTATCATGTAAGTGGAATATAGTGTTTGTTTCAAGTTTGGCACACTAAGGATGGATCCCATGGCCTAGTCCATGTTCTAGGGTAAGCATACAAAGTCCTAGGCCATAACATTTTCCTCAAGGAATCGGGCCCACACTTGGGGCCCTAGTCCATAATTTCATCTCTATGTGGGAAATATTTGGATTACAAGCAAGAAATGTCAATTTCGAGCTTTGTCCGACCAAGAATGGTTATCATTAATTGTGCCATATTATCAAGTCAAAACATAATGTCTAAGGGTAAGGGGCTCATGGGTCATGTGTGATTTACTATACCACCTCAAAGTCCCTATATACTACATAATTAATATTTATCCAATGAGTAAGATAAGTCATCCAATTTGAGGTTTGGCACACCAAGTATGGCTTTTAGTCCCTAGTCCATGGTTTGATGCGACAAGTAAAGTTGTTGGGCCAAAACATTCTTCCTTAGGGATCATGAACTATGTGTGGAACCTTATGACACCACAAAGCCCTATTAATGGAATATTGGCATGTGATAAATATATAGTACCTCTTTTTATGAATCTTGGTTAACCATGGATATTTATTGTAACTGAAGCAATGGAAAGGTAAAAATACATAGACTTAGTCCATAACATTTGAATTTGGCATATAAGCAAGATATGGTCTCTATTTAAATATTTTTAACACTAAAGATGATTTCTATGGCCTGGAACATGGACCAAGATCTAAATTTAGGGTACAAGGCCACATGAATTACCTTGGGGCTCAAGGCCCATGAATGGAGGCGTAGATAATAACACAGGGATTACATGGGGAATCTTATCCTGCATGTGAGATAGGTTCACCATTTTGAGGAAGGGAACACCAGGGATGGTTTCATGGCCCATGTTAAATAATGGTAATGGTATTAGGTCATAATATTTTCTCTAAGCTCATGGTCCATGTTCAATCTCCAAAACCACCACACATACCCTCCATAGGGAATCATTAGCGTACAAATGAGATATGATAATCATTTTCTTCTTTATAACACTAGACATGGTTCTCAATTCATCTGTCATGGTTCAATGCTAAAATCCCTAGGAATACACTATAACATTCATATATGGGGCTTATCATCTATTTGCGGGGTCATAAAACACCACATAGACCTTACAAATGGAATCTTCATCATGCCAACACAATATGGTCCTATAATGGGGATGCAACTTCTTGGTGTCCAAGCCAAGGTTGATACAAAAATACAAGTTATTATCCCATAATAATTTTCTTTGGATCTCATGGTCCATACAAGGGACCTTGGACCACCACACAAGTCCTACTAAGGAAACCTTTGGCATATGAGTGAGATGCGGTGTTTATTTCAAGGTTTATCACACAATGGATGGTCTTTTGGAATCATAAAATGTTTTAGGTTGAAATTAAAGGTCTTGATCCATAACATTTTTTTGTAGAGCTCATGGACCATGTGTGCGCCCACAACAACCACACATGAAATCAATAGGAAATCCCATCCCAAGAGTGCATTATGGTGGTGATTTTGAGATTTTTTACTTTAGAGGTTAGTTTTAGTGCCTAATACATGGTTTGGTGTCAATATATAGGTTGTTTGGTCATAACATTTGTCCTTGAGCCTCATGGTCCATGTGTGGGGCATCAAGCCACCATACTTTGTCATGTGAGAGTGATATGGTGCTCATTAATTTAAAGCTTTTGGATTCTAAGTGTGGTTCTCATTTCCCATTCAGTGGTCCAATGCCAAAATAAAAATGCTTATACCAATATTTTCCTCTATGGCTCATGGGAAATGTTTAGGGCCTTAGCTTTAAGATAACCCTACATAGGAAACTTTTAACATGCAAGAGGAATATGGTGACCATATCAATATTTGTAACATGTCTAAGGATGGTTGTTATGAAACAAAATTTAAATTGAGGATCTAATTCTCTACCAATTCCATATAGGGCCATGGTCCATGCACGGTCTTCTAAGCCACCACATATATCTTCTGTAAGGAATATTTATCATACGTTTCATATATGGTGATCATTTTGAGGATTAACAAACTAGGTATGGTTCTAAAGGTCCATTCCATAGTATAGGTCCATATATAGAATCTCACACTAAACATTTTCATAAGGATCTCATGGTCCATGTATGGGGCCCAAACTAACCTACATGCCCTCCATAAGGAATTTTGGGTTTTGAGTGTCATATTGTTAGTATTTTGAGGTTTAAACTACCAAGGTTGGTTCTCGATACATGTCCCATGGTTTAATGTGAAATGAAATTGTCTTAGGCCATAACAATTTTTTGGTGGGGCTCATAATCCATCTATTAGGCCATAAGCCACTATTGGGGAAAAATATGTGTTGAGGTGGTGTCCATGCATGTAGGTTAATAAGAAACAAGAGGAAGATGAGAAAGACTTGGTTATTTTCTACCATAGGTGCATAAATATACATGCAAATAAATGAATATAAATACAACATTAACAAACTCCTTATCTTCTTTAATTATAATGACGGTAATCACTCAACATTTTTTTTCTCAACTTATGTTGAATCCACAAGACGTATAGATGCGAATTATATACCATGAAGAACATAGATGGTTGAGAATAAAATCAAAAAATTACATAAGTATTGGATCAAGTGGAAATTCAATGAAAACTTCATCAAGATCAATATAAGATGAACTTTCACATAAAAGATCCTTAGCACTAGGATACTAAAAAAAAGTCTTGAGAATTGGAATTTTGGAGGAGGTTTTTAAACAAGCGCCCCCAAAAATCCAATTCTCATGACTTTATTTATTAAATTTTTTTGGGGCAGGGGGGGCAAGGTTAAAAACACATTCAAAAGGACTTTTAGCGGGGATAGTTCAATCACCCCCCCCAAAAAAAAAAAAATTCATGACAATTGGACTTTTGGTGGTGGATCTAAATTAACCTCCCCCAACAGTCCCATTCTCATGACTTTTAATGGTTTTTTATATTAAAACCACCTTGGAAAGAACCTTTAGGGGGTGTCTTTCAACACCCCCCCCCCTGCAAAAGAAAAAATTTCATGACAATTGGACTATTGAGGGCA
>LPNX010211269.1:456664-489463 GCA_001517045.1 Pseudotsuga menziesii
CCGAGAATTGGACTTTTATGGGTTTTTTTTCTTAACTGCCCCCAAAAGTCCAATTCTCGGGACTTTTGAGGGGGGTTTTTAAGAACCTCCCCCAAAGACCTAATTTTTTTTTAGGGAGGGGGTTTAGAAAAAACTCCACATACCAAAAACATCCCTAAAAGGGTGTTTTGTTGTAGTGACCCTACTACCCTCTTTTTGACCAACCCTGTTTTGGAGCTCATAATACTACA
This sequence comes from Pseudotsuga menziesii, assembly GCA_001517045.1. Classification (NCBI taxonomy): domain Eukaryota; kingdom Viridiplantae; phylum Streptophyta; class Pinopsida; order Pinales; family Pinaceae; genus Pseudotsuga; species Pseudotsuga menziesii. The sequence continues at coordinate 456,895 of LPNX010211269.1, forward strand.
GTAAGCTCCTAATTTCTCTCCTGCATGCTTTTCTTACAGAATGGTATTTTGCAAGGTGACTCTCCATTGAAATAAATACATCATTTTGTGCTTAGGATTCCTCCCTGATCATATCAAAGAATGTAAGAATAGTGAACCGATATGTCCCTTTGAACTCACGAGGCCGATTGTGAGGCCCTACTTTTGAAATGATGGACTTATTATAAACCTTCCTCTCTTCATGCTAGGAAGCATTGTTGCTCCCCTCAACCTCCTTCCCCACTAATCCATTAATATAAAGTTTTGTCAGGAGGGCCCTTGTCTCTCTACTATCATTGGTCATTTGCTTTATCATTTTGTACATGTTCTTAGTCCATTCTTTCTCACTTAACTCTTCCATTCTGGAAGTATATTTGTCTCCCTGGATTTTGGTTTTAGTGGAATCTTCCTCCCACTCTTCTATAATGGGTATTCTGTATTTTTCTTCTTAGGAGGTGGCCTACTATTGGGAATCATCAATTATTCCCATGAGAAGGTGTAGATGACCATGCTATGATACCATTGTAGTGCACCTATGGTGGTGTTGAGGCCCCGAAATTCGCAGGAAGCAACAGTAAGGGATTCTCCCCAATAAACGTTCCCAACTAGCCCATTGACTGTTTGGTATAGGGAATCTGTCCGGTTTACGGTCCAGCTACCGTAGGTCAAGTAAAAAAACAAAGCTTTACCGGTTGCGGCTCGGTCCACCGAGTTTTTGTATTTTGACTTATATTTTGAAATTCAAGTGCCTAATTAACATGCAGGGTGATAAAAATGCAAGGAGCAGTCACAATGTGATGCACAGGTTCTTACCTCTCGTCTTAAGGCTCACAAGCATCCAAATCACATACAAAAAGAAAATAAATTAACTACCTAAACTATCCCTAGGGAGCAGAATTATCATTTATTGGTAAGTAATACATTTCGCACATGCATTATGAAAAGTTGCAGGTAGCTGATACTTCTTTCAAAAAACACATGAACCATTACAGATATTTAAACAACCAGATAGCCAATTGTTTTATGAACAACACTTATTACTCACAGTGGAAAACATCACAAAATATACTGAAGAACATTCAACAAGAACATAGGTTTAGGAAATCAAACACTCTCACAGTTAATGAAACACTGCCAAAAATGAAATAGTTCCCCTTCAACATTGTTCATTTAATCACATTGATGCATTCCACCTTTCGCTTTCTCCAGCAAGCAAAAATTGCAGTTTCTGATTGTAAAATGAAGTAGTTCCTCTTACAAGCCAAAATGGTTTACAAGTTTTTCCGAGGGAAAAATCCCTCGTCACCTCTCACTTTCCGGTATTTAAACAAAATAGTAAATCGCTTGGGTTTCCCCCAACGCATGACCTTTCGGTCTCCCCAGCGTTTCGTATTCTTCTGAGTTGTCTGTATGCACTCATGATTATTTTAGTAACAGACCAACAGTCAGGTTCGTGCCTTTAGCGTTATTGACTTTGTCTTCCGCTTCGAGGGCCCTTTCAGTGATCTGGTCGATGTCGTTTCAAATTTTTACCAAACTGTTCTTCTACGTCTTCACGCATCAGCTCCTTACGCACTCCTACAATTAATCCACGTGTATTATCCATTTGGGACTGTGTTATGAAACAGAGCGGTAGATTATACAAACTAAAATGACTACTCTACAAAACAAATGGCCTGGTTCATCATGGCGGAAGTCAGAAGGATACTTACATCTGAAGTCAAAGGCTTGGCTCAGCAGCAACGGCGGGAAGAAAAAGACTAAGAGGCGCGATTCAAAGCTGTCGGTGGGAAAAATCCATCGGAGATCGGGTGACTTTGACGTTGGATGCCAAATGGATTTCCCAGCCGTAACGGCGGAAAGACAAGCGCTAAAATGATGTGAAACGTGGGCGGGAGAAAAAAAAACCCTCAGTCGGAAATCAGATGGCTTTACGCTTCGGAGGCTAAAGGACTTTCCCAACCGTAATGGCGGAAGGAAAAATACTAAGAGGCGCGACCATCTGACAAGAAACTTTCAAATCGAAAACCGAAACACTTTGCACTTCGGACGCCAAACCGCTCGGGCATCCGCAACGGCAGAAGGGAAAAAGATTATAGCTTCCGATCCAACATAAAATGACGCCCGATCAAGAAAACTTAAGTGTCATAAAAATCCAAATCAGTGAAGGTCAAACTATCTCACCTCAGAGATAATGGCTTGTTCAAAGGGCAATGATCTGATGAGTTTCAGGATAGCACTCAAAATTCGATTCTGCGCCCCACAATAAAATCTTAACGAAAGCATCCCTTAAAAACAGGTAGCCAACTAACCTTTAGAGTCAACCAAAGTTACAGCAAGGCCAAACATCCATGAATCAAACGACATCAAAACAACTCTTAAGAGATAAGGAGGGCCCCAAAATTTGAGAAATTTGGGAAGAACAGTTGCACCTGCAACAACTGGCGATTCTGCTGGGGAACCTACATCTCTGGGTGATTAATCTTTGAGTAGCAGACTGTTTAATAGAAAATGCATCTATTGAATTCTTCCAGCTATCCAAATGTCTCAAATGACATGAGTGTGTACCCTTAATCATTGATGATAGTCCAATTTGGGAGAGTGGAAACCAAGATTTTCAAGTCCAGATAACTCTATTGAGGCCAGAGAATGAGTTTCATTATTACTTCTGTCCTCAAGTGGCTGATAGCTTTGGACACCACAGGATTGTAGCATATGGTAAACAGAAATATTCGTTTGTTCCTCATTCCCATGCAATTTTAGCACTTTTGGTACTTTTAGACTTTTGTCCCTTTTCATATGAGTCCTCCTGCATGCCTTTCTTACTGAATTTTAATTCAGGATCCTCTATCCCATAGTGTCCTTTTGTGTGAGTGGTGTACTTCAATTTTAAGCTCACGGACGGAGAGGATCTTTCAGCAATTTAGTACTTATGATTCAGCATTTGCTGTGATGTATGATGTTTTTTTCATAGGAGTTATTTGACTCTCATTTTCCTTTTGGCATTCGCTTCTTGGCATGGGATCATTTATATTTAATATACTGTTCACCTTACTCTTTTCCATGCGTCCTTTTGTTATCACCCCTTCAGACATTTTAAATGTGACGTGGATGGAGCCTCAACATAGTACTCCAAACTCTCCAAATCTGGTTTATTTTACAGGGTTTAAGCAGGACTTCAATGCACACTGAACTTATTTGAGAAAACTGCTAAACTAGAAGAATTTCTTTTAACAACACATAGTCTGAAACCCAAGAATTTTTATCATTCCCAAACATTTAATGTTCTCCATGCAACCAATTTTATTCCCTTTATTGAAACCAAGAGAACTCAAAATTAAAACAAACTGGAAAACATGACTCAAAAGAAAGCTAAACAGCTTATTTATATACAAACAGAAGAACTCAAGAAACTCAAGAAAAATAAGTCTTGAGAACCAAACCATTCACTGGTAAGTTCTCTTCCCACCCCTGAAGATCCTGCAACTTGTAAGTAGAGGGGCCAAGCTTTGCTGCAATCTGAAAAGGGCCTACCCATAATTGCTGGAATTTAGTGTGCTTTCCTTTCTCATCATGGGGGTGATCCCATTTGAGGACTAAGTCTCCTATTTCAAAGTCTTTTGTTCCAGCTTTATGTTTGTCGAACCACCTCTTTACTAACTCCTGCTGCTGCTTAAAGCGTTCTCTAGCTTTAGATCTAGCCTCTTCTGCTTTCAGAAGGTTGCATATCCTCATTTGTAAAACTTCATTCTCTGACCCACTAGACTCTTGGGATAAAATAGAATATGGAAGCATGATGTTAGGTGGAAGAATGGCTTCTTTCCCATACACAAGGGTATAAGGGGACACTCCTATTGCAGACTTGGGGGTGACTCTATCGGCCCACAGGGCATTTGGTAGTGCTGAGTGCCAACTCCTTTGGTTTTCTATTACATTCTTCTTTAGGATTCTAATCATATTTTTATTAGAGGATTCAGCCAGGCCATTCCCTTGTGGATAGTAGTTAGCAGAATAATGAAATTTATTTCTTTATCATGAACAAAAGAAGTTAATTTAATTGATGAAAAGTATTTAGCATTATCAACAACTAACGAAATTGGAACTCCAAACCTGGTCATGATATGATCTTGCAGAAAGCTAATGACTTCGTCTTCATTTATCTTGCGCAACGGGATAGCTTCGACCCAATGAGTGAAATAATCAGTCGCGGTCAGAATGTATTTGTGTTGGAGGGAAGAATTTGGTTTTATTTCTCCAATAATATCCAGTCCCCATTGCTCGAATGGTTCCGTGATCATCACAGGCTTTAGGGGTGTTGCTGCTTTAGGTTGTCTCCCACCACACCTTTGGCAGATGTCACATATCCTGACATGTGCATGTGCATATTTGAAGAATGTAGGCCAATAATAACCTACCCTGAGGATTTTGTGGGCTGTAGTGTCTCCTAAATAATGTCCCCCAGCAGGCCCGTCATGCAACTCTGTCATTACTTTCTTCGCATCTTCCTTTTCTAGGCATCTGAGAAGAACCCCGTCGTAATTCTTTCTAAACAATACTCCTTCAACAATTTGATAAGATGCTGATTTAAGACATAGCGCTCTTCTTTTCTTGGAATTCCAATGTTCTGGTAACAGCCCTGCCTGCAGGTAATGCACAAGGTCTCTGTACCAAGACTCAGGAGCTATAAATAAAGGACATACATCCATTACATGTAACTCGGCCTCATCCTCCCAGGCTTGTTCTTCATTGTTCCCACTTTTAGTCATCAGTTTGCACAACCCTTGACCTTTGACTATAGAGGCTGGCTTGAATTCAGGGTCGTACTCTTGAAGAGCTGTTAACCATTTTCCCCTTCTTTCTCCTAACTCTTTCTGTATGAGAAGGGATCTTACAGCTGGGTAGGGGACTATTACCTTGGTTCGATTCTTTAATATATAAGGCCTGAATTGCTTTATTACCTTAAACACTGCATAAGCTTGCTTATCAATGGCTGGGTAGTTCAATTCATCCCCTTGTAGACTAGTACTCATAAAGGAGATCGGGAATTCATCCCCCCCCTTCTTCCTTTTGGGTGAGCACGGCTGCCAGTGACTCATCGGATGCAAATGTATACAAAATAAAGTCTTTATTGAAATCTAGGATTTTCAGGGAAGGTGCATGTGCGACAGCATTCTTGATTTTGTTGAAAGCATTATTTTGACTCTCGGTCCATTTGAATTGTGCATTTTGCTTCACCATTTGCTGCAGCAGTTTGACGGTCTGAGCGAAATCAGGCACAAATATTCGTACAAAATTTATAGCTCCCATGAATGATTGCATCCCTTTTTTATTGTGTGGCAAGGGGATTTGTTCAATAGCCTTAACTCTCTCTGGATCAATGGAGATTCCTTTCTTTGACACTATGTGACCCAGGAACTTTCCCTCTGTGACAGCGAACACACATTTCTTAGGATTGAGTGAGATCCCATACTTCCAAAAGCGTTCAAAAATATGCCTTAAGTGAAATGCGTGCTCTCCCCTTTTTTTCGAGAATATCGTAATATCGTCCAGGTACACTACAATGCTGCGGCCGATCAATCCATGGAAATCTATGTCCATAGCTCTCTGAAATGTTGCTCCTGCATTTATAAGCCCAAAAGGCATCCTTCTGTAGGCAAAGGTTCCCCATTTGGTCCTAAACGTTGTCTTTAATCTGTCTTCTTCGGCTACCAATACTTGATTGTATCCAGAGAAACCATCTAATAATGAAAACAATTCAGAACCAGAGACCATTTGCAGCAATTGCTCCATGGGCGGCACAGGGTAATTATCCTTATCGGAAGCGCAATTCAAGTTCCTAAAATCCACGCATAGCCTGATCTCTCTCGACTTTTTTCTTACTGGTACCAAATTTGATACCCACTCAGAGTGTCTAACTTTGAAGATGATTCTAGCATCCAATAATTTCTTCACTTCACTCTAAATCAACGGCTCCAATTTTGGATGCATTTTTCTTAATGGTTGCCGATATGGCTTGACACCTGCTTTAATGGGAACGACATGCTTGATGATGCTGGTGTCGTATGTTTTCAAATCTTCGTACGTCCATGCAAAAACATCCTTATATTGTTTAAACAGATTGACAAATCTGTCTCTTTCTGCAGGCGAACAACACTTGCCGAGATTTACAAATTTGGGATTCGTCTCAGTCCCTAAATTTATCATCTCGAACTGTAGCGATGAGCTGTGGGTCTTCACGTTGGCTGGTCTTCGGAACTTTTCATTTAAATCGAACATTTTTTCCAACGTTCTGACTCCTTTAGGAATGAAATTGTCATATTTCATCTCGGCCTGATGTTCCTCATCATCTATAATGGCTCCTTTAAAGACCTCATCATTTGTCAAGCATTCTATTATTTGCTGATCATCATCGAATACTCGTAGGTTCGTAATCATATCAGGTACAGAGGGCCTGAAAATTAGTTCAATAAAGCATCGATTATTAGTGGGTACCATCCTAGCGGTCGATGTGGCTAACAAATCAGCAGCTACGTTTTTCAGTCTTGGAATTGAAATAATGTTGAATGCATTAAAACATTTAAGCAAGTCCCATACCTCATTTTGGTAAGCCTTTAAGTGAGGAGAAACACAGTGTATTTGATTTCTGATTTGCTTTACAATTATTTCTGAATCTCCAAAAACTTTTAAATTACTTACCTTTAACTCAATCGCTTTCTTTAGCCCCTGCACCAGCGCTTCGTACTCAGCTGTATTATTAGTACATTCAAACTCTAATCTACAGGAAAGAAAATGTTTATTATTTTGTGGGTCGATAAGGACACAGCCATCCCCTAACCCTTCTAATGTCTTAGAGCCATCAAAAAAAAGAATCCAAAAATCACTAACTACTGAATATGAATCTATTCCTACTGCTAAGTCTACTATTTTACAGTCAATCTCATCAGCCTGTGAGAATCGAAGGAGATCAAGCTGGGTGTCAGATGTGTTGCTGGCTTCTTCCACTTGATAATTCCCTAGTTCCAACTCAATAAAATAGTTTCCCAAGACCGAATCCATAGGTTCATTCTTGTCCTCAAGTCGAGTAACAGTGTACTTCATGTGAGGCTCCCTCAAAACCTTAATCTGGTTTGGACTTCCTTTGTATGGCAACCACAGATGTGACCAATCAGAAGCGAAATATCCATTAAGTTTGGCCGACCAATCTCTGCTCAGGATAAGTCCGTACACATCTGGTATATCAGCCACCATGATATTAATGACTTGGCATACTTTATCATTTGAAGCCAGACGGACTAGGACATCTTCCATCTCACCAATTACCTTCACATTGGTCCTGTCCAACTGAACCACTCTCCACGGGGATGGCTTAGGCTAACCATTGATTCTCTTACAGACAGATATCGGCATGACATTAACAGTTGCCCCTGAATCTACCAAGGAATTATGTACATTGTAGTTAAAGATTTCAAAAGTAAGGAGGAAAGGTGGATGCTTGTGCTTGGACTTACCTCCACTGCTGGTCTCTCCAATTTCTTCTTCTTCTTCGGGTTGATTGTTAGTGGGCATCTTCTCATCTGATGCTTCAAGGGCTCTCAACAGCCTTTCTTTTGGTGCGGCACTTTGCACATCTCGAATAGTGGAACATTCACCTTTATCTTCTTTAAATCCTCCACAATGTCATAATCCATCTGCTGTTCCGTGGGTTGAGGCCTATCAGCATTCTCCTTATCTTCATTTGGCTTGGCCGTTGTATCATTCTGTCTAGTATTTTGGCTGGTAATAGTGAATTCTGGAATTTTATCATCCAAGGATTTATTTTGAAATTTCTTCTTAACATTTCTCTGCAGCCTCTTAATCTTTGGGAGTATAAGACTGTCTTCTTTAACCGTCCCTTGGCTCCTTTAGGCTACGTTGGTTTCCCCAACGTCCTTGTACCCCTGAGTCTTTTCTTCTTCAATGTCAAATAACGAGACAGAATTCCATAAAGCCATGGTTTCTTCTTCCTATTCTTTAGTAGAAGTAGAAGTAGAAGTCTCTTTTCTTTCTTCTTCTCCCTCTTCTGTTAATCTAGAATCTAACAGTTGATTCATGACCAACGTCATCGAATTAATCCATTGAGGACAATTCTTTTCAGAGTGTGGTTGTTGGTGGAAAGTGCAAAAATTGTCCAAGCCTACCTCTGTTAAATTCATAGATGCAGTATTGTGAGGAGGAGGTTGAGACTGATGGTTATCCTCTCTTTTCTTATAATATGGCTTATAAAAAATTTGTGCTTCCTTTTCTTTCTCCATATCTATGATTTTGTTGGAAATTTTATGCATCATTTTGGCCATATTTTCCAGATCTGGCGACTTTTCTTCCTTAGGCTTAGTAAACAATAATGCTTTTATTCTTGCACCCTTTTCTCCTGACTGCTCTAGATAATCTTCAATACTTTCTCTCTCAGCTTCCACTACTTCTGCCTCTTCATAGGTTTCTGCCAGGGTAGGCTTGGCCCTACCTTTGGCAAACATGGCCAAATCAAGGCCTAATGCTGAGGTATAATATTCAATCAGAAATTTGTCTGAAGGTCTATCCGTTTCAAAGAAATTCTTGAGATAGGCTGCAAACCTTTGTGTGAAACTGTGCACCTTTTCTTTTCTTTCTTTCTTCAACGCGCACAGCCCTTTCATGAGAGCCGCATGAGTTTTCTGAGTTGCATACTTACTCCTGAAAATTCTCTCAAAGGTATCCCAATCAGGGATAGAGTTAGTAGGCAACCCAAAGTACCATGAAGCTGCAGCTCCTTTAAGGGTATGCGGGAACAGTCTGCAGACTACATCTTCATGCTCCCCAGCCCTCAATCCTTCTATTGCCAAGTAAAAACTCTGCAGATGATCATCTACTAGTATCTTCTCATTGGGGTCGAATTTAGGCAGGAACTTTTCAAAGGATTGAGGCAAATCATGTAACGGAGGGGTCAGGTTTAATGGTGATCTGGCTCTCCATGCAGGTGGCGGATTTGGCGGGTTAGGTGGTTGGTTTGCGTTTACGCCAGACATGAGTCTGGGTGGAGAGTGAGGAGGTGAACCAACTGGAGTGTGAGCAGGAGAACTGTGAGGGGTTTCTGGGCCTTCTTGATTCAAAGGTAGCACAACTTCCTGTAAGGCTGTTTCTACAAGCTCTTCCCAGTCTCCAACCAACACTGAGCCTTCCGCTTCAGGACGATCCTTCTTTTTATACTCTCTTCTGGGGAGTTTAGGGATGATTGGAAATCATCCAATCTTCTTTACATACACCATGGTGTGTCTTCTCAGATCGTTAACAATTTCGTTCCCAACAGAATATAGATGTTCTCTTTCTTCCGGAATTGGATTATGAAACCCACTGCTTTCAGAACTGTTACCGGTGGAATATTCTTGGGAAAACGGGTTTCCTCAGCCAGACATACACTGGCAGCCCTCCTTCTAGCGCCAAAATTGTTGAGGCCCCAAAATTCGCAGGGAGCAATAGTAAGGGATTCTCCCCAATCAACGTTCCCAAATAGCCGGTTAACTGTTTGGTATAGGGAATCCATCCGGTTTACGGTTCGGCTACCGTAGGTCAAGTAACAAAACAAAGCTTTACCGGTTGTGGCCCGGTCCATCGAGTTTTTGTATTTTGACTTAGATTTTGAAATGCAAGTTCCTAATTAACATGCGGGGTGATAAAAATGCAAGGAGCAGTCACAATGTGATGCGCAGGTTCTTACCTCTCGTCTTAAGGCTCACAAGCATCCAAATCACATACAACAAGAAAATAAATTAACTACCTAAATTATCCCTAGGGAGCAGAATTATTATTTATTGGTGAGTAATACATTTCGCACATGCATTATGAAAAGTTGCAAGTAGCTGATACTTCTTTCAAAAAGAACATGAACCATTACAGATATTTAAACAACCAGATAGCCAATTGTTTTATGAACAACACTTATTACTCACAGTGGAAAACATCACAAAATATACTGAAGAACATTCAACAAGAAAATAGGTTCATGAAATCAAACACTCTCACAGTTAATGAAACACTGCTGAAAATGAAATAGTTCCCCTTCAACGTTGTTCATTTAATCACATTGATACATTCCACCTTTCGCTTTCTCCAACAAGTAAAAATTGCAGTTTCTGATTGTAAAATGAAGTAGTTCCTCTTACAAGCCAAAATGGTTTACAAGTTTTTCCAAGGGAAAAATCCCTCGTCTCACTTTCCAGTATTTAAACAAAATAGTAAATTGCTTGGGTTTCCCCCAACGCATGACCTTTCGGTCTCCCCAGTGTTTCGTATTCTTCTGAGTTGTCTGTATGCACTCATGATTCTTTTAGTAACGGACCAGCAGTCAGGTTCATGCCTTTAGCGTTATTGACTTTGTCTTTCACTTCGACGGACCTTTCAGTGATCTGGTCGGTGTCGTTTCGAATTTTTACCAAACTGTTCTTCTACGTCTTCACGCATCAGCTCCTTATGCACACCTACAATTAATCCACGTGTATTATCCATTTGGGACTGTGTTATGAAACAGAGCGGCAGATTATACAAACTAAAATGACTACTCTACAAAACAAATGGCCTGGTGCATCACGACAGAAGTCGGAAGGATACTGACATCGGAAGTCAAAGGCTTGGCTCAGCTGCAACGGCAGGAAGAAAAAGACTAAGAGGCGCGATTCAAAGTTGTGGGCGGGAAAACTCCATCGAAGATCGGGTGACTTTGATGTCAGACGCCAAATGGATTTCCCAGTCGTAACGGTGGAAAGACAAGCGCTAAAATGATGTGAAACGCAGGCGGGAGAAAAAAAAATCCTCAGTCGGAAATCGGACGGCTTTACGCTTCGAAGGCTAAAGGAATTTCCTAGCCGCAACGGCGGAAGGAAAAAGACTAAGAGGCACGACCATCTGACAAGAAACTTTCAAATCGGAAACTGGAACACTTTGCACTTCGGACGCCAAACCGCTCGGGCATCCGCAATGGCAGAAGGGAAAAAGATTATAGCTTCTGATCCAACATAAAATGACGCCCGATCAAGAAAACTTAAGTGTCAAAAAACTCAAAATCAGCAAAGGTCAAACTGTCTCACCTCAGAGATAATGGCTTGTTCAAAGGGCAATGATCTGACGAGTTTCAAGCTAGCACTCGAAATTCGATTCTGCGCCCCACAATAAAATCTTAACGAAAGCATCCCTTAAAAACAGGTAGCCAACTAACCTTTAGAGTCAACCAAAGTTACAACAAGGCCAAACATCCATGAATCAAATGACATCAAACAAATCTTAAGAGATAAGGAGGGCCCCAAAATTTGAGAAATTTGGGAAGAACAGTTGCACCTGCAACAGGTGGAGAGTAGGAACACTAGCTAAGAGATAAGCAAGAAAGACTAGATATTCCCAATTGATTTCAAGAACCTAGGGACTTTTCAAAATTCCCTTCCAAACAAAAGCATGGATGCAATAACTTAGTATAATATGAAACATGCACTTACATGTCTATAATACATAAATAAGAAAGGTTTATAATCCATACATTTGGTAGTTTCACATTCTCTAGGAGCATCACACCTGGGACGACCCATTTACAAGTCAAAGACTTTGAGTCAATTTCCCTAGGAATTATGTGGAAACAAATAGCTTATGGTGATGTAATATGTACTTGGACTTGGTTACATTCACTATCTAGTGTATGTAACACTAAACTCAACTACATGATTTGGTTTTGCAAGATTGGGCGTTTAGGAGGAAAGTACTAGATTCAAGACTGCTAAACTAGTTGATTTCCAACCCATCCCAAACGATATGTAAGCCTAAATTTTTTTAAATATGAAGGTAGGGTGAGGTCCTATTTTGTCTTACCTACCTTTATAAACTTACATACTAATACTTGGTTGAGCATAGATTTGGGTTTTACAACAAAAGTCAAAACTGGTCATATTTAACAATGTATTGAGCATAGGAGAAATATAGTGGCGAAGATAGATAAGAAATTTGTAGAGAAGGAATTTTATTTTTTTTATTAATATGAAGGTATACAATTTTACATAATCAATCGGTATAGAACAAAATCTCTAGTGCATAGATGACAACCCCCACAACTACAATACTATAATGATATCACATTGCTAACAACACCGGCAAATAACACACTGGAACTACTAAAACCTCCACAGGAATGAAACACACACTGGAACTATTTTTTTTATACTGCAATAGGATCACTTAATGGACAGGGTTTCCACTCCTCACTCACCAATCAAAATTGACAATACACTCGAACTAGTTACTATAAACATAAGGGCACATCTCCCTACTAGTTTGCAAGGGATGCATATCCCAAGCATGAGAAGCATAAGAAACTCTATAAAAATTCACATAATTGACAAGATAACCTCCACTCATGTACTATGCCTCCCTTTTTAAGCTTCACTTTCCCCCAATAGTACGCTCCAAAACCATGGACTAGAGAAAATCATGGGCATGACTAGTTCATCCACTTTAGCCAATACTAGGGACAATGGCCATGGAACATTCAAAAACCATTCACAGGGTAGTTAGTGGTTCATAATTTCTCCACTATCATCATGATTGTGCCCTCTAACCACCTTGACCACTTCTTCCCCTTTTTGAGGAGAATTGGTTAGGTTTGTCCACTTCCTTAATGGTTTGTCCACATGCTCTCCATGTTTTAAGGAAAACGCCTCATTTCATGGGATAAGAATCCCACTTGGTCCACAACCCTCCTTGGCTCCTGTTTGACTATTAAACCACTATATGAGCCTCCCTTATCACCCTAATATTTACCCATTTCCACCTTAGTTTAGATTTTTCTATCTACTTGTCGACAAACACTTTCCTTAGGCATTTTTATCAATTTGGGAAAGGAAACCTTAGATAAATTTTAATTCCCAAATTAACTGAACTTCCCACTCGAACCCATGGGAATCTAATGGGTTAGGAGATGGATCCATATATCACTAAGGTGGGGGAATTATGTGGTAGGATAATAATTCAAAGTGAGTTTTTTATTCACTTTGTATTCTTAATCATAAATTTTTCTAAGTAAATACTCAATCACTGCTTGAAAAAAGAACTATTTGTTGGTTGTTCTTCTTGTCTCAATACTTTCAATTTTCGAAACTTGAAGTCGCGTTGTCTTGTATTTTCCAGCTTCTCATCCATTTTAAGAGATGGACTTTGATTTTCCACAACATCATTTTCTTGTTCACTCCATGTCTTGTCATCTAAAAATTTGATGTCTCTACTGGCCGTAGTCTTCTTGCTAATTGGATTATATAGTCTGTAGGATTTGGAATGTTCACTATATCCAATAAAAATATATTTTTCACTTATGTTTTAAATCTTCTTTCTCATCTCCTATGGTGGCATGTGCATATGTTATGAAACCAAAAATTCTAAAATGAGAGAAATTTTTCGTTGTGCCCTCCATGGTTCTTGTGGTACTTTTGTTTTTCACACTTGTTATAGGAGATCTGTTTAGTATGTATACTGAACATGCAACAACTTCAACCCAAAATTCATTGGAAAAATTTGGATTTAATCATACTTCTGGACATGTTCATGATGGTCCGATTATTTCTTTGAGCCACTCGATTTTGTGATGGAGGATATCTTACTATAAACTTCCTTTTGATTCCTTGTTGCTACAAAAATATGCAAACTCTTTTGAGTCATATTCACCACCTCCATCTAACTTGATCACTTTGATGTACTTTCCACTCTTTTTCAACCAAAGCCTTGAATTCTTTGATTTTTCAGAAATTTTTAGATTAGTTTTTTATAAAATATACCAATATTTTTTTTTTAAATCGTCAATAAAATTTAAAAAGTAGTAACTACCACCTATGGAATGATTTTTCATGGATCCATAGAGGTTTGTATGGACTAAATCAAGGTGTTATTTTTCTCTATGGGAGGATTATGGAAAGTGGCCCCTTTGATGTTTTCCTAGGATACAACTTTCACAAGAACTGGTTTCTCCATTCAGCATGGGAAATCCCTTAACCATTGATTGTTTTTTCAAGTGTTCAAGACTTATAAAGGTTAGATGACCATATCCACAATTCCACATCAGGTCTCATCTATGATAGAGACATTATGTGCATATTATTGTGACAACTTTACACTTCTTAAATTCAAAGGGAGCATTCTAGTTTTGGTTCTCTCAACTTTTGATATGAGTCTTCTACTAGGTGACTTGTTTAAAATTGTACATGTAGTACCTTTAAATCTAACATCATTTCCATTTTGACTCAATTTTCATACAATTGTCATATTGTGCTTGAGATGACATACATAGCAAACATCATTAATATATTTCTTCTCATTTTGTTTGGTTAAGACAAAAACAATACCTTTTTCTTTGGCTCGAACCTTAGAGTCATCACCTACACTTATTTTAGATGTTGCAGAAGTATCTATTCTAGTAAACAGATGTTTGTTACGTCATATGATTGTTGAAGCCACTATCCAAGAACCATAGAGTTATTATGTTGAGAGTTTATTCAATGATATGACATGAAATAAACATTGCTTCAGATGTTCTTTCATTAGTATTTCATACATGATACCTACCTTTGCTCATTTCTGCTTGCTTATTTTTTCATTCACTCTCATAATGTCCATACTTCTTGTAGTAAAAAGACTAGATCCATGAATTCTCTTTGAATTTTATGTCTCTCCCTCTTTAGTTTTGAGATGTTTCCTTGTATTTCTCTTCATATAGGGCACATCTTTCTCTTGTTTGAAATATAATTCTACCACACCTTCCTCTACTTCAAGATCCGCGACCTTGTCCTCTTCCCCTGCTTCTATATATGTGACCTCATCCTCTTACTCTGCTAATGGAGGAATGGGTCTAAGTGAGAGATATTAATTCCTATTAATCCTTGATTCATGAGATAAAAGGGATCCCATCAACTCATCTACTAGGAGTCGGATCAAATATTTTGCTTCTTCAATTGATGTGACCATAGATTCAAATATTTTGGTGAGGGTTCTAAGAACCTTATCGAAACCCTTTTGATCTACCATTTATTTACCATAAAAATTTATCTAATTTACCATGACCATCATGCAATTCATGTATTGGTTTATTGATTCATACCCCTTCATTTCTATGCTTCCAAAAAACCAAGTTCTTAGTGTTAGAATATATATTCCTCCCTTGACCAAGTTGTCTATTAGATTATTTATTAATTATTGGTTCCACTAGTACCATTGGGTCCAGTTGGCCTAATGGGGCCACGTGTACCAGTCACTAGAGTGTGGGGAACACCTATAGAGGCTAACCGAGACTAATTTCACTTGTATGCATCAGTTTAGGCACCTCCTAGGCCAATCCCTACATTTTAGGAGCCATGGGGATTCCCGGCACCAACCTCCTTCAGTTACTTGGAGTTGGTAACTAGTTAAGCTTAGTTATTCTTTAGTTAGTTCACTTTCAATTCAGTTAGTGCCATTTATGCATGGCTGCATGTGGGAAGGGGCCTTTTCTCACCTACCACTTGTAGTTAGACTAGTTAGACTGATTACAACTCATTGTTTGACTAGATTAGACATCTGGAGTTAGACTGTTTAACTCTGGTAATGATTTAGAAATATTTAGTTATCCATGCAGTCAGATACAGTTAGATTCAGTTGGTAGATTCGAATTCATCCCTAATGAATTCAAATTCTTCCTTATGTAACACTATTGTAACACCGGATTTTTTAATGAACATGATACTATAATTATCTGAGCTATACTCATCTGTTTCTTGTGAGAATTGATTTTTTCAATATGTATTGTCATTCCTCTTTCACTACATAATAATTTGGACTCATTTCTTGATGATATAAATGGAACAACAATTCTAACATGGTATCAGAGCCATCTCAAGCAAGCTTCAAGTTTGTCTACTCTCCATTGAACACCAGAAGCAGTTGGGTTTCCACAGAAGTCCCACAAAGAGTGCCTTGCTTCCTATGAATTTATTCAGAGTGGAAGTGCAGGCATGATGGACCCTAAGAAATTATTCATGTCGAGAGCGAAGGCTTGATTCTAACATATTTAGGATGATTTTGGTTTTGCAATGAAATTTCTATAGGTGCTACATAGCTTGTGTGAAGATGTTGTATTTTCCAATAGGAGAATTATGGATTCTCAATCCTCCATGCCTCATATCCTAACACCCTTGAATTATTTTTATTAGAGGCTAGATATGCAGCTATCCTTGTGTAAACAGGGCTACTTTGGGATAATACTTGGAAGGGAGGTTGGGCCCCATCATCCAGCTGAGAGAAACAAGTTTCTGAACCATTTAGATGAAGCTTTTGGTTACATATGTACTCACATATCCATAGATATCCTCTTTCACCTTGAAGGCTTGAGGAATCCCAAGGAATATTGGGAGAAGCTTGAAGACTTGTTTGGAAAGCAAGATGAGCTTCGGGGACACATTCAGGAGAACGAGTTGGTAGCCTTGAATCCCATCATTTTTGAGACCATCCAACAATTCTTTACTAAATTCAAGTTTCTTTCACTTCAATGCAGACAGTGTGGACTAGAAAGAAATGATGAACAGCATGTGCTCTCCATACTCAACAAACTAGTCCCTGATTATTCTGTATTCATCTCAATCTTCCATTCCCAATTGGAATATTCCCTCACTTGATTCCTTTCCCGAGTCCTTAATATAGGATCAAGAGAAGTTGATCCAGATGGGATTCATCAAGACTTCCAAAGATCAATCCCTCCTAGTGATAGACTCTACCAAAGCGCAAGCTAAAGGGAAACCTAAGGGGAAGGATCCTAAAGCAGCTGATTCAGAGCCTAAATAGAATAAAAAGACTTCTGAAAGAGCTTTGGGCTCTAAGAAGAAGAAGAAATTTGAAAAGTAGATGTGTCCCTATTGTATGAGGGATTTTCATCTAGAAGACTCTTGCATGAAGAAGCAAGTTGACCAGCTGACTTCTCTCCTCAATCAGAAGAACATTTCTCTTCCATAAAGAGCAAAGACGCCTAATGAAGGACCACATACAGAATATGATGAAAGGTGCCATGCCTTGAAGGCTATCCTTACTCAGTCAACAAAATATTTGATTGATTCTGGAGCATCCAACCACATGGTTTCCTCCAAAAAATCTTTCTCTACCCTCACACTATCAAAAGGGCCTAACATTCACATGGAAGAAGATTCTGAAAGTCTACTAGAAGGAAGAAGCTCAATTAAAGCCAAGCATGGTGAGTTCAAAATTGTTCTGTCTGTTCCCACCCTAGAAGCTAATTTGTTTTTTGTTTATCAGATGACCCATACATGCTCTCCCAAGAGAGTTACATTCAACTCAGATTCAGTTGAGATCACAAAAAAGATACTGGAGAGATTATAGCGAAAGGTATTGCAAATAATTATACTAAAGCTTATGAGTTCTCACATTGTTTTCCTACAACACCAGCAAGATCTAGCATGAGTGATTTGGCCATATCAATTTCAAATATGTCTAAAAAATCCACAATGATAAAATGGTTGAAGGTTTTCCTCTCATCCAAACTTCCAATGGAATATGTTTTGGTTGCTTGGTAGGTAAGCATCCAGAGAAGAGGTATGAAGTTGGGAAGGAACATAGAGCTGCCTCTATACTTGATTTGATACATAGTTATGTGGCTGGACCTATACCCACAAACACCATTAATCATTGTAGGTATTTATTCACCTTTATTGATGATTGTTCTAGGTACTGTTGGATCTACTTTATGAAATAGAAATCATAATTTTTTGATATTTTTAAATTTTTTAAAGCTATGGTTTAGAATAGTTTCAGCAATAAAATCAAGTCCATAAGATCCAATAAAGGAGGAGAGTACATCAAAAGGGACTTTCACTATTTTTGTGAATCGGAGGTGATTCAAATGGAACACTCAATTCCATACACACCATAGAAAAATGGTGTGGCTGTGAGGAAGAAAAAATCACTGAAGGAGATAGAAACATTCCTTCTCCATGGTAAGAATCTCCATCCTTCTCTTTGGGCAGAAGCTATTAAGTGTGATTCATATTTTCATAACAGAGCACCTCATAAATCAGTGGTTAGGGCCACTCCATTTGAAGCACTACATGGGCATAATCCCAATGTATCTCGTTTGAGATTTTTTGGTTCCAAAGTTTGGGCCAGAATACCACTTGACAAGAGGAAGGCCTTCCAAGCCCAAAGTAGTGAATGCACTCTACTGGGGTATGTAGAAGATGGAAAAGCATACAAGTTGATGGAGGTTTCAACTAGGAAATGCTTCATTGAGTGAAGTGTTCAATTTGAAGAAGATCAGTTGTGTGATGCACCACCATCCAAAGCACAAGAAGGTATAAACACTCTTCCTCCCATTTTTTATCATGATGTTTTGTTACATGTTTCATATTCAGATGAAGAGGATCAAGAAAACATGATCCTATTATTAAGGCTGAACCTCATGATATTCTAGATCCAGATCCATCACCCATTCCAAAACAAAGGCCTAAGCCTAGATGGGCTCAAAAGCTCATTGATGCAACTAGGGATGGTGCTGGGAATCTAGAAGACATAAGGAGAACTAGATCCCATTATCAGAATGAGCATGTGTCTCTTTCCCTCACAGATTCGCTCCCTACATAGTGGTGCAACAAATTTCCAGGAAAGTGTTACATGATGATAGCGAATGATCAACCACTTGGCTGACAAAAGTAGAAAAATGATCATTCTCCACCTCTTCCATCCCGAAGAAAATCACAGATTCATCAATTCATAAGAACATTAAGAGGTTCACATGCATAGCTTCAGGATGATGCTACATAAAGGTGCGAATTTGCAGCAGTTTTTGACAAGTTATTTTTCTAAGGAGGAAGCTTATTTCTTCTAAAGATAGCTTGTGTTTTTTTTCCTGCTTATTTTGAGGGGGGGGGGTTCCCATGAGGTTTTCCCCTATTTCCTCTCTTTATTAAGCAACATTTTTTATATTTTAGATTGTATATGGGTGACTTTTGGCCTTGTTTCTAGGTCCCACATTTGTCCAAGTTAGGATTCAGGAGGGGTTTTAGGATTTATAATCCTCCCTTGACCAAACTATCTATTAGATTATTTTATCCTAACTTAGGAGTCTTTTATTAATTATTGGGTCCACTTGGACTAATGGGCCCACATGTACCAGTCACTAGAGTGTGGGGAAAACCTATAGAGGCTAACCAAGACTGAATCCACTTGCATGCATTAGTTTAGGTGCATCCTAGGCCAATCCCTACATTTTAGGAGCCACTGGGATTCCCGACACCAACCTCCTTCAGTTACTTGGAGGTTGTAACTAGTTAATCGTAGTTATTCTTCAATTAGTTCACTTTCAATTCAGTTAGCGCAAGTTATGCATGGTTTCATGTGGGAAGGAGCCTTTTCTCACCTACCACTTTGCAGTTAGACTGGTTAGACTGATTATAACTATTTGTTTTACTGGATTAAACATTCGGAGTTAGACTATTGGACTCCGATAGTGATTTAGACATATTTATTTATCTATGCAGTCAGATATAGTTAGATTCAGTTGGTAGATTCGAATTCATCCCTAATGAATTCGAATTCTTCCTTATGTAACACTATTGTAACACCAGGTTTTTTAATGAACATGATACTGTAATAATTTGAGCTATACTCATATGTTTCCTGTGATATTTGATTTGTTATGTGTGGATTGTCATTCCTCTTTCACTACATAATAATTTGGACTCATTGCTTGATGATATAAATGGAACAACAATTCTAACATGGTATCAGATCCATCTCAAGCAAGATTCAAGTCTGTACTCTCCATTGAACACCAGAAGCAGCTGGGTTTCCACAGAAGTCCCACAAAGAGTTCCTTGCTTCCTCTGAATTTATTCAGAGTGGCAGTGAGAGCATGACAAACCCTGAGAAATTTTTCATGTTGAGAGGGAAGGCTTGATTCTAACATATTTCAAATGATTTTGGTTTTGCAATAAAATTTCTATAGGTGATGCGTAGCTTGTGTGAAGATATTATATTTTCCAGGAGGAGAATTATGGATTCTCAATCCTCCACACCTCGGATCCTAACACCCTTCAATTATGTTGATTGGAGAGAATATATGCAGCTATCCTTGTGCAAGTAGGGCTACTTCGGGATAATACTTGGAAGGGAGGTTGAGCCCCATCATCGAGCTGAGAGAAACAAGTTTCTAAACCCCTTAGATGAAGCCTTTGGTTACATATGTACTCACATATCCATATATCTCCTCTTTCGCTTTGAAGGTTTGAGGACTCCCAGGGAATCTTGGGAGAATCTTGAATACTTGTTTGGCAAGCAAGAGGAGCTTCGGGGACACATTCTAGAGAACGAGTTGATAGCCTTACATCCTAGTAGTTTCGAGACAATCCAACAATTCTTTACTAAATTCAAGTTTCTTGCACTTCAATGCAGATAGTGCGGAATAAAAAGAAATGATGAGCAGCATGTGCTCTCAGTACTCAACAAACTAGGCTCTGAGTATTCTATATTTGTCTCAATATTCCATTCTGTAAAGGCTTCCATTCCCAATTGGAATATGCCCTCCCTTGATTCCTTTTCCAAGTCCTTAATACAGGAGCGAGAGAAGTTGATCCACATGGGAGTCATCAAGACTTCCAAAGAGCAATCCTTCCTAGTGACAGACTCTACCAAAGCGCAAGATAAATGGAAACCTAAGGATAAGGAGCCTAAAGAAGCTGATTCGAAGCCTAAATAGAATAAGAAGCCTTCTAAAAGAGCTTCGGGCTCTAAGAAGAAGAATAAGTTTGAAAAGAAGATGTGTCCCTATTGTATGAGGGGTTTCCATCCATAAGACTCTTGCATGAAGAAGCAAGTTGACCAGTTGAATGCTCTCCTCAATCATAATAGCATTTCTCTTCCACAAAGAGCGAAGAAGCCTAATGAAGGACCACAGACAGAAGATGATGAAAGGTGCCATGCCTCGAAGGGTAGCCTTACTCAGTCACCAACATACTTGATTGATTCTGGAGCATCCAACCACATAGTTTCCTCCAAATAATCTTTCACTACCCTCACACTATCAAAAGGGCCTAACATTCACATGGGAAATGATTCTGAAATTCCACCAGAAGGAAGAGTCTTAGTTAAAGCCAAGCATGGTGAGTTCAAAAATGTTCTCTATGTTCCCTCCCTTGCAACTAATTTGTTGTCTGTTTATCAGATGACCCATACAGGCTCTCCCAAGAGAGTTACAATTGACTCAGATTCAGTTGAGATCATAGAAAAATATACTATAGAGCTTATAGAGAAAGGTATTCCAAATAATTCTACTAAATCTTATGAGTTCTCACATTTTTTTCATATCTCACCTCCTACATATTTATTGTCTCATGCTAACAACACCAGAAAGATCTCGCATGAGAGATTTGGTCGTCTCAATTTCAAATATTTCTAGCAACTCCAAAATGATAAAATGGTTGAAGGTTTTCCTCTCATCCAAACTTCCAATGGAATATGTTATGGTTGCTTGGTAGGTAAGCATCCAGAGAAGAGGCATGAAGTTGGGAAGGAACGTAGAGTTGTCTCTATACTTGATTTGACACATAGTGATGTGGCTAGACCTATTCCCACAAACTCCATTAATGGTTGCAGTTATTTCCTCACCTTTATTGATGATTGTTCTAGGTACTGCTGGATCTACTTTATGAAACATAAATCAGAATTTTTTTGAGAATTTTAAAGTTTTTAAAGCTATGGTTGAGAATAGTTTCAGTAAGAAAATCAAGTCCATAAGATCTGATAAAGGAGGAGAGTACATCAAAAAAGAATTTCACTATTTATGTGAATCAAAGGTGATTCGAATGGAACACTCAGTTCCATACACACCACAGCAAAATGGTGTGGCTAAGAGGAAGAAAAAATCATTGAAGGAGATGGAAATATGCCTTCTCCATGGTAAGAATATCCATCCTTCTCTTTGGGAAAAATATGTTAACTGTGCTTCATATTTGGAGAATATAGCACCTCATAAATCAATGGTTGGGGCCACTCCATTTGAAGCACTACATGGGCTTAATCCCAATGTCTCTCATTTGAGAGTTTTTGGTTCTAGATCTTGGGCCAGAATACCACTTGACAAGAGGAAGGCCTTCCAATCCCAAAGTAGTGAATGCACTCTGTTGGGATATCCAGAAGATAGAGAAGAATGCAAGTTGATGGAGGTTACAACTAGGAAATTCTTCATGAGTGAAGTGTTTAGTTTAAAGAAGATCAGTTGTGTGATGCACCACCATCCAAATCACAAGAAGGTATAAACACTCTTCCTCCCATTTTTGATGATGATGATTTGTTATACGTTTCATATTCAGATGAAAAGGATCAAGACCAGCATGATCCTA
Organism: Pseudotsuga menziesii; assembly: GCA_001517045.1. NCBI lineage: Eukaryota > Viridiplantae > Streptophyta > Pinopsida > Pinales > Pinaceae > Pseudotsuga > Pseudotsuga menziesii. The sequence goes on from LPNX010211269.1 coordinate 479,322, forward strand.
TTATTGAGGATGAACCTCATGAGATTCTAGCTCCATATCCAACACCCATTCCAAACCAAAGGCCTAAGCCTAGATGGGCTCAAAAGCTCATTGATGCAGCTGGGGATGGTGCTGGGAATCCAGAAGACATAAGGAGAACTAGGTCCCAGTATCAGAATGAGCATGTGGCTCTTTCCCTCACATATTCGCTCCCCACAGAGTGGTGCAACAAAGTTCCAAGAAATTTCTGCACGATGATAGCGAATGATCAACCACTTGGCTGACAGAAGCAGAAAAATGATCATTCTCCACCTATTCCATCCAGAAGAAACTCACAGATTCATCATTTCTGAAGGACATTGAGAGGTTCACATGCACAGCTTTAGGATGCCACTGCACATAAGAACCATGTTGGTGTATAGAGATGCAAATTTACAGCAGTGTTTTGACAAGTTATTTTTCTAAGGAGAAAGCTTCTTTCTTCTAAAGATAGCTTGTGTTTTTCTGTTTCTTGCTTATTTTGAGGGGGGGGGGGTTCCCATGAGGTTTTCCCCTATTTCGTCTATTTATTAAGCAACATTTTTTATCTTTTATATTGTATATGGGTGACTTTTGGCCTTGTTTCCAGGGCCCACAATTGTCCAAGCTAGGATTCAGGGGGGTATTAGGATTTATAATCCTCCCTTAACCAAACTGTCTATTAGATTATTTTATCCTAACTTAGGAGTTTTTTATTAATTATTGGTTCCACTAGTACCATTGGGTCCACTTGGCCTAATGGGGCCACGTGTACTAGTCACTAGAGTGTGGGGAACACCTATAGAGGCTATCTGAGACTGACTGCACTTGCATGCATCAGTTTAGGAGCCTCCTAAGCCAATCCATACATTTTAGGAGCCACTAGGATTCCCGACACCAACTTCCTTCGGCTACTTGGAGTTGGTAACTAGTTAATCTTAGTTATTCTTCAGTTACATTCTGTTAGTTCACGTTCAAATCAGTTAGCACCATTTATGCATGGCTGCATGTGGAAAGGTGCCTTTTCTCACCTACCACTTGTAGTTAGAGTGGTTAGACTGATTATAATTGTTTGTTTGACTGGATTAGACATCTGGAGCTATACTTTTGGACTCCGATAGTGATTTAGACAGATTTAGTTATCCATGCAGTTAGATACTGTTAGAGTTAGTTGGTAGATTCGAATTCATCCCTAATGAATTTGAATTCTTCCTTATGTAACACTATTGTAACACATGATTTTTTTATGAACATGGTACTGTAATTATCTGAGCTATACTCATATGTTTCCTATGAGATTTGATTTGTTCAGTGTGTATTGTCATTCCTCTTTCACTGCATAATTATTTGGACTCGTTGTTTGATGATCTAAATGGAACAACAATTATAACACTTAGGGTGTTCAATTTCACCATCTTTACTTTGGTGAGACCTTGATACTTTCTTTGCAATATTTCCCAAGAAGTTTTAGAGTTCTTCACAAGCGAAACCTTACAAAACATGGTTTCATCCATGCTATTCTGAATGAGATGCAAAGCCTTTGCATCCTTGGTTATGTTCTCTTTCAGCATACTTCTCTAGTTATTCGTCAAGATTAGTTCGACTACTTCATTTGTTGGTTCTTTATACCCACAAAATATCAATTCCCAACATCTCATGCCTTCAATAAAGTCATTATCTTGATTGACCAAATCTCATAACTTTTCTTGTTAAGAGGGTGAATTTGGTCATAACCTTGTCTACTCAAAAATATTTTCACTAGAAAATTCCCATATTTTTAACCCAGCTGCGTCCTTGGCAGCTTTGCAAACAATGGCACTTGAGCGATTTCTAGTGTCCAATTCACTATCAGACTCTAGGACTGATGCTCCTTTCATGAATCTAGTGATGGTCTGTTAGGATTAAGGTTTGATTCTCTATCGGGGTCTCTTATGCTTCTATGGAAGGAGTCAGATCCAATGTTCTATTGAGATCTCTTCTACTACACTACTTGGAGTGATATTTGATGTTTTATCGGGATCTCTTTTACTACTTTGTCAGGAGTGAGATATGATGTTCTATCGAGATCTCCTATGTTGCTCTGTTCAGAGTCATATCCGATGTTCTATCGATATCTCCTCGACTGCTCTATTGTGAATTAGATATGATGTTCTATCAAGATCTCTTTTGTTGCTCTACTAGGAGTGAGATCTAATGTTCTATCAAGATCTCCTCTCTTGCTCTATTGAGAGTCAGATATGTTGTTTTATTGAGATCTCCTTTGCTTCTCTATCAATAGTAAGATCCAAAGTTCTATTGGGATCTCTTTTGATGTTTTCTCAAACTTCTCTTCAAAGTGCCTTTTGGGATTTTCTCCAATGTTCTTCCATGATCCAGGAGGATCCAAGAAGGAAAATTTGTTGTAGCTAAGAATTCATGAGAAACATGTGAAGGGGGTCTTCTCAAGCTATATCAACCCTCTTATTCTCCATTTGTCAGGTCATGATTTGGAGTGGAGACTTTGTAGCTAAAGGAGAGAAGGGAGATTGCGTACCTCTGCTGGAGGAAGGTACGAGTGTTTATACTAGTTTTACACCGTCTTCAGGATTCGGAGTTGCTGGAAGCAGTCTTGTTGTGTTTTGGGCAGCGGTTCTCTTCCTGAGAATTGTCACCAAGGTCATGCTTTGGAGTGGAGACTTTGTAGCTAAAGGAGAGAAGGGGTATTGCGTAGCTCTACAGGAGGAAGGTACGAGTGTTTATACTCGTTTTACACCATCTTCAGGCTTCGGAGTTGCTGGAAGCAGTCTTGTTGTGTTTTTGGAAGCGGTTCTCTTCCTCACCATTGTCGCCAAGGTCATGCTTTGGAGTGGAGACTTTGTAGCTAAAGGAGAGAAGGGAGATTGCATAGCTCTGTAGGAGGAAGGTACAAGTGTTTATACTCATTTTACACCGTCTTTAGGCTTCAGAGTTGCTGGAAGCAGTCTGGTTGTGTTTTGGGCAGCGGTTCTCTTCTTGACCATTGTCGCCAAGGTCATGCTTTGGAGTGGAGACTTTGTAGCTAAAGGAGAGAAGGGAGATTGCGTAGCTTTGCAAGAGGAAAGTACGAGTGTTTATACTCGTTTTACACCGTCTTCAGGCTTCAAAGTTGCTAGAAGAAGTCTGGTTGTGCTTTGGGCAGCGGTTCTCTTCCTGACCATTGTCACCAAGGTATCATTGTATCGTTGCCATGTATTTTTCCTTATGCTAAGATTATAGATCGGCCCTCCTATTGAGAAGCAGGCCCAGAGACGTAGTCCATCCTGGACGAACTCCGTTATCAACTTGTTGTCTTTATGTGCATATTGTCTATGTTGTTTGGTTCTCTTCTTATGGATTTGTGATCTTCATTCATGCTCTTTATGCAATTCATGTTAACATCATAGAGTAGAAAAGATCTTGTTTTAAGATCAAGTGGTATCAGAGAAGGCTGACAAGTGTTGCAGGTTGTGGACTGTTATGAGCAAAATTTTACAGTGTGCAAAAATACAGGAATTGGAAGCAGTTTGTGCAGGCACCAATGAAGCAAGAAGTAAATGACCATACCTGCAAGAAGCTTTTGGGGACCAAAAGCCTTCCCAATGGGGAGGAATGATCCAGGAGGATCTAAAAAGGACAATTTTCAAAATCATCATATTGAAACAAAAATAGTACCATGTTTAATATCTCGTCAATCTAATTCCAACGGTGCAAACGGCGTGTCAAACGGACTCCGGATGCAAAAGATATTGTGTTTTGAAGTTTGGCCCCAACAGGGAAAATTTTGGCTGAAGTGCCACGCGGCACTCCCTCAAGCTGCCACGTGGTACTCAAAAAGTGCATTCTAATGACATGGCATGATAATGTGTCATGATGATGTGGCATGCTGACATGGCATGATGATGTGGCATGTTGACATGGCATGATGATGTGGTATGATGACATGGCATGCTGATGTGGCATGATGACATGGCATGATGATGTGGCATGGTGACATGGCATGATGAAGTGGCATGATGACTATCATGCATGCATTTGTGCTTGAAATGAGTTTTAGGACATTCATGCATTTACTCATCAGAAATTGTAAAATGATTAATATTTGAAGTGAGTGGAAAAATTACTCACATATTACTCATTTATTTTATTCCTTGAGTTGTTATGAAGTTAATGCATGGTTGTAACCAAAAACAAACATGCCATATTTGTACAGAAGTTGTAACAAGTTGGTTTATGGTTGAAAAACCAACATGCTATTTAAAAAAGGGATTTTGTTATGTAATGGATTATTGTTGGATTTTGTAAATGTCATTATGGGGAAGTAACTAAATGTGAAAACCCATGTGCATGTGGGCATGAACCATATTTTTGGTTTATGTTCTTAAAATCCAAACCAATTTGTAACTAATCCCAATTTGTAGAATCACATGTATCATGCCACCAAGAGTAGCTTCACCTATTTAAGCACTTGTCATGTGCATTTGAAGGGAGCTCAAGTTTGGAGAGATGTAGCCCATAGAGGAAGCAAGCATCTGAGAGGCCCCATTGGGGGTCTCCATTGGAGAAGATCATGGAGAGGCTCCAACCTTGTAGTTCCATCTCAGAGAGCAAGCATGGCTCCATCATGTCCGAAGGTGATCCAACGTAGGAGACAAAGAAGTAGAGTCAGTTCGAGGAGGCAACATTTCAATTTGCATTTGAAGGCAAGTAGCAACCATCTACACTCTCATCCCGAAGGACAAAGGTGAATGGATTGGTTGGTAAGAGTGTGACTTTGGTTTTATTGATGCACTTGTCATGCAAACATATTGTCATCTATTGAGACTATCCTGCAGAAGATCGTGTGGCGTAGCTCGAGGTTTGTGGCTCGTAGAGTCAGTTGAAAGAGTGCGATGTGCAACAATATGCAAGTCTTTGATCCGCTCGAGGTTCATGGATCGTAGATTCATTTGAAAGAGTGTGATTGGCTACATTGGGAAAATATCTTCATGTCCAAGTTTGGCAACTTCTCGAGACAAAGGAGGCAGGCATTTGCTTGCTTGATTTCTGCAGTCTTCGATTGAGTCCTATAGCTTGTGCACTTATGTGACCCATCATAGGCAGTTATGGTATGGCGGTAGAGATGAACAGATGATGAAGACTCTGCAGGTGAATCTGTTTTGATGTATCTTATGTATTTGTGCATATTTGCAATGGATTGGTCACTCTATTTTGGAGTAGGCCTGGAGACGTAGCCAGGAGATCTGGTGAACTCCGTAATCAAATCGTGTCCCTAATGTGCTTGAATGATTTTTCATTTTCATGTGGATGATTCTATGTTACACACTTATATTATGTTCATGTTCACTTGCACTAACATCAGAAAAACGATCCTATTGGTCCTGATTGTTTCGAGCAGGTTCGATGACTTTCTGGGCTCGCCCCCGGGATCAGATCAAGTGGTATCAGAGCAGGAGAGGATGAAAGGAGAAGGAAAGAAGCTCAAGCCTATTAGATATGGTCCCTTCACCATCTTGGAGAAGATTAGGATGAATGCTTTTCTCTTAGAGCTACCGCCATACATGTAGATCTACTCAGTGGTGAATGTGGAGAACTTGAAACTCTATGAGCCTCCCATGATCGTGGATGAAAGGGAGAATGTGTCATTGCCATCAGTTGATGAATTTTCTCCTGAGTACATGGATGATCTAAAGGAAGATGTCATCTTGGACAGAAGAACAAGGACTTCTCGCAGAGGTGATGTTGATTATCTTCGAGTGGGCATCAGAGGCACTCATCCAAGCAAAGCCAAGTGGATCAAGAAGGAGAAAGTGAGGGAGCAATTCCCTCACCTATCTATTGATTAGTAAAGGCTTTTGGAGGCCAAAAGCTTCTCAATGGGGAGGAATGATCCAGGAGGATCCAAGAAGGCAAATTTGTTGTAACTAAGAATTCATGAGAAACATGTGAAGGGGGTCTTCTCAAGCTATATAAACCCTCTTATTCTCCATTTTTCAGGTCATGCTTTGGAGTGGAGACTTTGTAGCTAAAGGAGAGAAGGGAGATTGCGTAGCTCTGTAGGAGGAAGGTACGAGTGTTTATACTCATTTTACACCATCTTCAGGCTTCGGAGTTGCTGGAAGCAATCTTGTTGTGTTTTGGGCAGCGGTTCTCTTCCTGACCATTGTTGCCAAGGTCATGCTTTGGAGTGGAGACTTTGTAGCTAAAGGAGAGAAGGGAGATTGCGTAGCTCTACAGGAGGAAGGTACGAATGTTTATACTCGTTTTACACCATCTTTAGGCTTCAGAGTTGCTGGAAGCAGTCTGGTTGTGTTTTGGGCAGCGGTTCTCTTCCTGACCATTGTCGCCAAGGTCAAGCTTTGGAGTGGAGACTTTGTAGCTAAAGGAGAGAAGGGAGATTGCGTAGCTTTGCAGGAGGAAGGTACGAGTGTTTATACTCATTTTACACCGTCTTCAGGCTTCAGAGTTGCTAGAAGCAGTCTGGTTGTGCTTTGGGAAGCGGTTCTCTTCCTAACCATTGTTTCCAAGGTATCATTGTATCGTTGCCATGTATTTTTCCTTATGCTGGGATTATAGATCGGCCCTCCTATTGAGAAGCAGGCCCGAAGACGTAGTCCATCCTGGACGAACTCCGTTATCAACTTGTTGTCTTTATGTGCATATTGTCTATGCTGTTTGGTTCTCTTCTTATGGATTTGTGAGCTTCATTCATGCTCTTTATGCAATTCATGTTAACGTCATAGAGTAGCAAAGATCTTGTTTTAAGATCAAGTGGTATTAGAGTAGGCTGACAAGTGTTGCAGGTTGTGGACTGTTATGAGAAAAAGTTTGCACTGTGCAAAAATCCAGGAATTGGAAGCAGTTTGTGCAGGCACCAATGAAGCAAGAAGTAAATGACCATACCTGCAAGAAGCTTTTGGGGACCAAAAGCCTTCCCAGTGGGGAGGAATGATTCGGGAGGATCTAAAAAGGCCAATTTTCAAAATCATCATATTGCAACAAAAATAGTACCATGTTGAAGATATCATCAATCTGTTTCCAATGGTGCAAACTGCATGTCAAACGGACTCCGGATGCAAAAGATATTGCGTTTTGAAGTTTGGCCCCAACAGGGAAAATTTTGGCTGAAGTGCCACGTGGCACTTCATCAAGCTGCCACGTGGTAGTAAAAAAGTTCATTCTAATGACATGGCATGATAATGTGTCATGATGATGTGGCATGATGATGTGGCATGTTGACATGGCATGATGATGTGGTATGATGACATGGCATGCTGATGTGGCATAATGACATGGCATGATGATGTGGCATGGTGACATGGCATGATGAAGTGGCATGATGACTAGCATGCATGCATTTGTGCTTGAAATGAGTTTTAGGACATTCATGCATTTACTCATCAGAAATTGTAAAATGATTAATATTTGAAGTGAGTGGAAAAAGTACTCACATATTACTCATTTATTTCATTCCTTGAGTTGTCATGAAGTTAATGCATGGTTGTAACCAAAAACAAACATGCCATATTTGTAAAGAAGTTGTAACAAGTTGGTTTATGGTTTTAGAATAATCAACCCATAGTTTACCCACTTAGACATTAATTCCATTATTTTTGTCTTATTTGCCTAGTTCATGTGTCCCACCTTGTGCAAGTTGCTATTTGCCTATCCATAGAGGTCAAACTTGCCTTATTTGACTCATGTAGCGCATGGGAGAGCTAAAGGAATCAATTCTGCTTTATTCCTGGCCTCCTAGGCGCCCTTCTGCTTTTTCTGCTTTATTGCCTGCTTTTTCAGTGTTTTAAGGCAAAAGGAAAAGCTAGACTAGGTGAGGTTGACTTGTTTTTTGTCCTACACATCCTCCTCTCTTTTCTCCATGCAAAAGCATGTATGAGCTACCATTCCACCATTCTTTAGCTTGCCTATTCCTTTTTTCCAATCCGTGAGCTCCATGACAGATTTGGGATCAGCTTTTTACACCTGTGGGGGATTTGCTTATTTTTGGTAAGCCTGCTTTATGCTAGTTTTGGATGCCTCCTCATGCATTCAATTTCTTGACGTATTCTATTTATTCAGCAACCTATGTTATTACAGGGTTGGCTATTGTACACTCAGTTAATACAATTTAGTGTTACAGCTCCATATTCAGTCTCTTTTGTGAGCAATTTTGCATGATCAATTGATAATTGTTGTGAATAAAATTAATCTATTGCTAGGCTTAATTTCCACATGGTATCAGAGCCATTGTAGGTTTTTTCTCTCCTTCAAAAATTGTTTTGCAGGTTCGACATCAAAGACTGGGAGCCTTCTACTGACAGCCGGGACAGATTTCTAGAGCTATGGATCAATCACAGAAAACTATCTTGACTCCTTTCAATTTCTTTAAATGGAAAGAAAAGATGGAGATACTGTTGAGAGCGAAAAGCCTCTACAGGGTGACTATGGCAACAGAAGCAGAGCCCAATGCAGCTGCAAAGAAGATAAAATGGCACAACATGAGGGATGAGGCTTATGGCCTGTTGTGCCTGAGTATTTCCAGAGACCTCCTTTTCCATCTCGATGGATTGACATCACCGAATGAAGTATGGGAGAAGCTTGCTGATCTTTTTGGAAAAACAGATGAGATGAGGGGACATCAAATAAAAAATGAGCTGATTTCTCTGAGTCCAACAAGCTTTGAATCCCTGTAGCTATATTTCTCCAAGTTCAAAGCACTAGTTTTGCAGCTGAAACAGTGTGGTATTGAAAAGAAAGATGATCAGCTCATACTGGCCATCCTCTCGAAGCTAGGCCCTGATTATTTAGTGTTTGTTTCGACCTTCTATGCCACAAAACTGATAGCTCGAGCCTGGAAGATGCCTAGCCTTGCAGATTTCATGGAATCTCTCACACAAGAATAGGACAAGCTGGTGATGATGGGCACCATCAAACCATCCAAAGATCAAGCTTTGATTGCTGGACATTCGAGGGTGGATTCAAAAAGCAAAAAGAAAGCTAAAAATCCACCTAAGCAAAAGAGATACAAGAAACAATCTCCGGAGGATCTACAAGGTCCCAAGAAGAATAACTAGAAGGAGAAGAACAAAGGTGAAATGAACAAGTGCGCATACTGCAATAAGGGCAATCACACTGAAAGCTCTTGTATGAAAAAGCAGATAGACATGCTGACCCAACTCCTGGACAAGAATGGCATCTCCCTTCCAGAAAGCTCAAAGAAGAGAGAAGGGGGATCAAGTTCAGATGACAGAGAGAGAGTTCATGCTCTAGTTGCTGGCACATCAAGCTCACCCAGTTTTATCATTATTCTGGAGCTTCAAGACACATAGTTTCGACTAAGGAGGCCTTCTCCTCACTGGATATGTCGAAAGGACCATCTATCGTACTAGGAGATGACTCTCTCACTGAAAGTAAAGGCAAAGGAAGGATAGATCTTGATCATGGTCAGTTCAGTAATGTGCTGTATGTGCCTGGTCTCGCCTCCAACCTCCTGTCAGTGTACCAGATGACCCACACTGGGTCTCCTAAGAAGGTCATATTCTCCCCCGATGAAGTTGAGATCACAGATATTTCAACTGGTAGAGTCATTGCAAAAGGAGTTGTGAATCATGCTCAAAAGGTATACATGTTCTCACACTTCCTACCTTACTCAAACCCCTCTGCTCTTCTCATTCATGCTAATGAAGCCAGCAAGCTGTGGCATGAGATATTTGGCCACCTTAACTACAAATATCTTTCTGATCTTAGTGAAAAAGAGATGGTCATAGGGTTTCCCAAGATAAAATTTTCCAAAGGAGTCTGCCAAGGTTGTATCCTAGGAAAACACCCAGAGCATATGTTTGAGAGAGCTAGTCATGAGAGAACCTCTGCACCCCTCGAGCTGATCCACAGTGATGTTGCTGTTCCATTCCCTCATATGTCTATGAGTCAGGCCAAATATGCATTGACCTTCATTGATGACTTTTCCAGGTATTGCTGGGTTCACTTCCTGAAACACAAGTCTGAATTTTTTGGCCTATTCAAAGTCTTTAAGGCTTTGGTTGAAAACCAGTCAAGAAGGAAACTCAAGGCCCTCAGATATGACAATGGTGGTGAGTATGTCAAGTCTGAGTTTATTAATTATTGTGCAGATGCAGGTATTCAAATGCAGCATT
>LPNX010211269.1:491938-543961 GCA_001517045.1 Pseudotsuga menziesii
TTGAAGGGAGCTCAAGTTTGGAGAGATGTAGCCCATAGAGGAAGCAATCATCTGAGAGGCCCCATTGGGGGTCTCCATTGGAGAAGATCATGGAGAGGCTCCAACCTTGTAGTTCCAGCTCAGAGAGCAAGCATGGCTCCATCATGTCCGAAGGTGATCCAACGTAGGAGACAAAGAAGTAGAGTTAGTTCGAGGAGGCAACATTTCAATTTGCATTTGAAGGCAAGTAGCGACCATCTACACTCTCATCCGGAAGGACAAAGGTGAATGGATTGGTTGGTGAGAGTGTGACTTTGGTTTTATTGATGCACTTGTCATGCAAACATAGTGTCATCTATTGAGACTATCCTGCAGAAGATCGTGTGGTGTAGCTCGAGGTTCGTGGCTCGTAGAGTCAGTTGAAAGAGTGTGATTGGCTACATTGGGAAAATATCTTCATGTCCAAGTTTGGCAACTTCTCAAGACAAAGGAGGCAGGCATTTGCTGTCTTGATTTCTGCAGTCTTCGATTGAGTCCTATAGCTTGTGCACTTATGTGACCCATCAGAGGCAGTTATGGTGCGGCGGTAGAGATGAACAGATGATGAAGACTCTACAGGTGAATCCATTTTGATGTATCTTATGTATTTGTGCATCTTTGCAATGGATTGGTCACTCTATTTTGGAGTAGGCCTGGAGACGTAGCCAGGAGATCTGGTGAACTCCGTAATCAAATAGTGTCCCTAATGTGCTTGAATGATTTTTCATTTTCATGTGGATGATTCTATGTTACACACTTATATTATGTTCATGTTCACTTGCACTAACGTCAGAAAAACGATCCTATTGGTCCCGATTATTTCTAGCGGGTTTGATGACTTTTCGAGCTCGCCCCCGGGATCAGATCATTTCAAGCTTTTCTCTGAGGTGCATTTAAAAATTTCCTCAAATGTCCTTTCAGATTGTTCTAAGATGCCATTTTAGAATTTTCTCAATAACGTATTTCTGGATATTCTCCGACACATGGTCAGGTCCTCCTCGGATTGGTTTTGTTGAATGCATTGGTAGGTCTTTCTATTGTGCTATCAGAATAATCTCTGATGTATCTTTTGGGCCTACTTCTAACATGCTATTGGGACTTCCTCCGATATGACTTATGGAACTTCCTTCTATGTGACTTTTGGGGATTCTTTTGATGTGCTTTTAGGACTTCCTACAGAGTGATTCGGGGATTCTTTTGATGTGCTTTTGAGACTTCATGTGTAGTGTCTTTCAAGGCTTCTTTCGATGATATCTCGGATTTTTGTCTGAAGCTCCTTTCAAGATCTTAGCCAAGGTTGCTTTGGGCTATTTGGGAAAGTCTTTCCAGTTGCAAATCTTCAGGGAAGAATCGATCTCAACTGTTGATTCACTCCAAGGTTTGACGAAAATTTTTTAAACTAAAGATTTGGGTTTTACAGTCTGACGCATGAACTACTCTTCTTACACATGCAAATGCTTTGGCTTGATCTGTCAATGAAAAATACTTGCACGTTGTTCGGTCTCCTTGTCTCAGAGAAAAAATTCTTACTTGCTCAATCTGCTTTAATTCATTTTATTATTGTGATTGACCTACTCTCTACTTTGAGAAGAGGCTTAAACCTTTCTTTAATCAAATTTTCTCTCCACTCTGTGAAGAGTCGTAAGTTTGTCGCTTTAATACCATGTTAAAATTTCAAAAGAAAAAGTTAAATTGATATACAACAGAAAACTATGGAACATTTATTTTCTTTCTCTTCTCGATTAACTTAGAATATGTAAAGTTACAATCATAACTAAGTGTACCAAAAACAAAAACTAATTTCTAACGGGCTTTCTAAATATAGTAAAGTCTTAACCAATGTATACTCGACCAACCAATATCATCTAACTAATTCATCAATACAAAAACACTACTTCTAACTAACTAAAGCATGATAAATTACACACTCCAACAAACTTGAGCATGTCAATGTTAAGGCACTAGTTAAGGATTTTCTCCTCCATATGCACATTTACTACCATTATAGTTTGAACCTCAATCAAAATGGAATGAGCCTTGCTTTAAGGCCATGAATCATGTTTATCTCCATAAAGGTATTTATCAAATTTTGAGCCGATGGTCTTTATGTCTAGCATGAAGGATCACTAGGCAATATAACAAATGGTATATTCTATCGCAAATGGGCTTGAAATGGTATTCTTTGATGGCGCTGTTGCAAACTCCATTGGAGGAGTGAGTATATGTATTTGGTTAAATGATCGCCACTTCGTGCTATAAAACTAGGATGTGGAAGCAATACTAATACTAGAGCTGAACTATTAGCACTCTAGGCATCTTTACTTGTCGCCAAAGATATTGGGTTGCGATACTTACATATCTTTGGCAACTCCTCGATGATTATAAATTGGGAAAAGGGGGAATCCACCCTTGACATGGTGAACCTTGAGGCTTAGTGCTACAACACCAAGATGCTTATGTCCTCTTTCACTTGGGTGGATTTCAGTAATGTCTATAGGGAACATAATAAGAGGGCAGACACCTTATCCAAGGAAGGGCTGAGTTTGGATACTGGTCATCTCTTACTCACTGAATCTTGTGACGATGAGTTTATTGGGGAAGTCTCACTCCAGCTTTTTTAGAGCTTTGCTCTGTTCTATTTCAGACATTTGTCTCCTGGGCACCTTTGAGTTATTTTTGGTAATGCTGAGCATTAGTAACAGGAATTTTGAGAGACACTAGCTTGTCTTGGATAAGGTTTCTGGGCTCTTGTTATGTTCTTTAGGGACATCTTCTGACTGATGATATATTGCACACGTATGAGAAGTATTTTTCATTTATCGATGCCCAGGTGTTGATAGTGTGGTTTTATTATGAGATTATGAGATTAGTTAATCTGTTGTTTTTATTGTATTGTGATGAAGAATTATTGTTTTTGTTAGACCCAATGGGGTCTCGACAGTTTTGTTTGAAGATGTACCAGGTTACCTTTGATTCAATAGAATATCAAGGAACCGTTTATTTCGTTTGAAAAAAAATGGGCTTTAATTAATTTTTATTAATATTGTCATTTAGTTATAATATTTATTTATTGGTATATTACACTTTAATTAAATCTTTAAAAATTTCATTACTTTAACTATATATATATATATATATATATATATATATATATAATTTTATTTTATTATAATGTAACCATTAAATCTACGTGGGCTTAATCATGTCCGTCAAATGTTTTCTCGTTCCTAAAAATTATTCCTTGATATTAAAATAAGAGGCAAATGTACGTAGCCAACTATTATCCTGGTCTCGAGTCTCGACTTTTACAAGAGTGAATTGATGTAAGTCTTATCATGCATCGTAGCCTGTACAATCCTTAAGTGGTTTCTCTTAAATGTCGAGGGACCCATTTATAGTTAGTGATAATAAATGTTAGGTCTTGTTAACAGGCAAACAATACTGCATATGCTATGCAGCATTTAATGCGACGGCGGTCGCACTGTCCGCCGTCGGATCCGTTCCAAAGAGCGATCCGACGGCGGACAGTGCGACCGCCGTCGCATTAAATGCTGCATAGCATAAGAAATATTGCTCGCCTTGTTAACATGCCCCACATTTCCCCATTTAATATGTAGGTAGCTATTGGTAGCGTGGGGTCTCTTAACATTTATTTATCACCAGCTATAGGGAGCATGGGTCCACTTAACATTTAGCACCAGCTAAGAGTAGGTCCTTACAATAGGTTATGTATTCATCACTGTAATTAGTATCTAAGGAAACATTAAGTGTAATTACAACAATATTCAGTAGTTTGATATCGATGTGCAAGAATCCAATGCAAGTTATTTGAATAATCACAAGTGGTTTATCATAAACATAAGATTCAAAATATAAATATATTGGATTGTCACGTGTATGCCTATGATAATGAGATTCTTATAATAGTCGATCTTTGGATAATTAAACAAAGGAATTAACCTCACAATGACATAATTTTCTTAACATCTCTAATTTGAATTTTGATCCAATTACCTTTACCTTTGACATATAAAGATTCATTGGATGCATAGCATTAAAGAATTAGATTCATAATTTTGAAGAAGATTAGATGAAAGTAGATTCATCATTTAAAAAAAAAATTACATGGAAGTGTACTCATCATAAATATATGTATTTAATCATTCGACCTATCCATAAAAATTACATGGTAGTGTACTCACCATAAATATATGTATTTAATCATTCGACCTATCCTTTATTGTATTCGACCTATCGAAGTTGTTATGATTGTATTTGTCCTTATTGTAAAAATTCTACGAAACTCGATAATGAGAGGGCCTAATATGATCCACTTATTCTTCTATTTGTTTTTTTATTATAAACAATCTACGAAACTTTATAATGGGGGTACTTAATATGATCCACTTATTAGTCTGTGCTAAATCAAGAATATAGTTTTCTTGGGATAGAATATGATTTTCTTGACTTTTTACTTATTTATCCTCAATTTGCAAGATAACTTACTGTTTTGTTAATATTTTTTTAATAATGTTTTTTTTTAATTTAAAAAAAAAAATTTATTCATTTTGATAATCTATAATTGAATTTTTTCATTGGCTTATATAATGTTTTTTGCCGAAGGATGGACACACACATATCACAACTTATGTGTTGTTAATGGGCGTTGTAATCAATGCCTCCTTTCTCTGGATGGGATGGTAATGGAAACTAACAACACTCCTCCAAATCGCCATGGCAATTGGATCACTTGACATGTGGTAAGAAACACTCGACCTATGGCATCCATATGTATGACGATGAGTGTAACTTGTTTTTATTTTCCTACCTAAAAGAACACCATCTAGAAAAATACTTTAACATACAAATATTATCAATAATATTGAAATGTATATGGAACCAAAACTAAGCTAGAAACTATTGTGCTTGATATTTTGGATCTTAACACTGTCTCTTAGCGTCCTTGACACAAGCCATTGCACTCTACATAGTTGTGTTCGACTATGTGTTGAGAACACATTTATATTAAGAAGGAGGGGGNGGAAATCCTTTCGGGAGAAAACCACAAAACTTTTGTTTATAAATATTTGTAGGCACCAATTGACTCTTACAAATATTTGTAGGAACCAACCTACTTGAGACACCAATCGCCACTAGTACAAACATTTGTAGGAATCAACCTACTTTTATAGATATTTATAGACACCAATCTACTAGAGACACCTCTTATAGATCTTTATAGACACCCATCTACTAGAGACACCAATCCCCACTGGTACAAACCCTAGTAGGATCCAAGCTACTCTTATAGATTTTCATAGACACCAATCCCCACTGCTAAGAACCAACTTAGCAAGATGCAGTAATCTCTTTGTTTGAGCAACACCAACCCTCAAGTTATGATTTCTTATTTAGTGCATATAACCTCTTCAAAATATGATAAAATTCACGGCATATTCATTGAATCTGCTTGCTACTTCAGCCTTCATCATGTCTGACCAAAACTTGAATTTCCAACCAAAATTTTGAATTTCCAAATGGTAATTTTCCCAAAGCTTGTTGTTTTTGGCCTGTTCCAAAGAGTGAACTTGTATAGCATGCAATATATCTAATTTTGCAAATATTATTATGAAATTTTCACCTGAGGTACTTTGGTATGTCTCCTTGCATCCTTGAAAAATTTTACAATCTAAAAAATCCCCAAAAAAAAGGTTACAGAGAAGATGTGAAGTTGATGTGTCTGAAATTGATTTCATGACCATTCAAAAACCTTAACTTCCACAAGGAATATCTCAGAAAAACATAATGAACCAATGCATAAAACTTAGCCACATATACTTAGAAGTCTTGCTTCCATTTTCTCAAAATTTCACAGTCTAAAACATCCCAGAAAGTAAGTTATAACAAAAATGGCAAGCTGTCTTGAAACTAATTTCGCAACTCTTCCCTTTTGGAATGATATTCATTCTTTGCTCATCCAATTATTGAAATGCTACTACATTTCCCTCACATCCAATTTCTCTTTACATACTTTATCAACACCCTTCATGAAGGGACTTGTTCATTCAAAAAGACATGACACCCATTAAATAAATAATTAATTCTCTTTTTTATTTTACTTTTATAAATACCATGGGCTTCCAAACCCATGGATTTGAAACCACCATTTCACATTTTATTTTTTCACATATTTGTAAACACACACACATTTTTTCTCTTACTATGTGTGTGTGTGTGTGTGAGAGAGAGAGAGAGAGAGAGAGAGATCCCCCCCACCTTGCTTGCAAATTCCTTAACATAACATTAATAACAACATGTTCAATGTAATGTCTTAATATGAAACCAATGAAAACATTAATCCTTTGACATCAATGACAATAATTCCAACAATATCTGCCTTAGGAACTAATGGAAATCCTACAACAAAACACATAGTCCACAAGGCATAGAAATAATTACCCACATGTCTACAACTCTTTCCCTTTGACATCAATGCTAAATGGATACTCCCCTTGTGTTGGGATGTTATAAACCCACTTCATACTTAGGATAACAATATTTAATCATTATTTGATTAATTTCCTACCCATTCGCCTAGATAGTTGGTATCCACTTGCACCACTTGGTCAATACATTCCATATAGAACGCCTTTATCCTGATTCTAGTTAGATCTTTCCTACTTTATTGACTTCCAGAATTAGTAATCGCGCCTTCCTATAGATTCTATATTTATAGTGCTTTATTCTAGCTTTTCAGTGGATAAGGTAAAGCTAGTCAACTAGGAAACTTCTATATTTTGTTGTCAACCCATCCTCCATGAATTTCTCTCCAGATTCCAAGATTAATTCGTGAGGTCCTTGACTGATTAGGAAAGTGCATAAACCACCAATGGTGATTTATCATATTTAGTAAGTCTGATTTCTGAGCTAGCATGAGTTGTCTCCTATGAAAATTGAATTTACCTATGAGGGATGTACTATTTATGTCCACTATTATCATCATTAATAAATGGAAGAACACTCCAATATTCATCTCTTATTCATTCGATTCAATCTCTCTATCTTCTCTCTATTTTCCTTGTGCATTCTTGTGAGAATTATCATGTAGCAAGATCTACCTCCTGTGCTTCTTCTTTGCATCAAGGTTCTATTTCTACATGGTATTAGCCTGCGCAAGGTTGTTCAACCTCAATAGAGTTTAGGAGCTATCCGTTCTCTTTATCAGAGCACATCTAGCCTCCTATTTCTCTCTGAAGAAGAGCTTGTTATTAAGCTTACAAGATTTTCTCCTACTTTTATTCGTGCTGGTTGCAGAGAGTATCTCCTTAAGTGTATCAACATCTCAATATGGATTCCTTCATATATGATCCTAACTCCCTTCAACTATCATGAATGGAAATCCAAAATTGGCATTATATTGTGTAGTAAGGGACTCTATAGAGTTTCTATGGCTTTAGAAAATGAACCAAGTTCTGTTGTTGAGAAAGCTAAGTGGCATAATAGCTTGGATGAATCCTATGGATTGATTTTCCTCACTATTTCGCATGATATACTCTTTCATCTATATGGTTTGATCACTCAAAACCAAGTATGGACCAAAATTGAGTATCTCTTTGGAGTTCAAGATGAGTTAAGAGCACATCAATTGGAGAATGAGTTATTCTCAATGTGTCCAAACAGTTTCGAATCCATTGAGGGGTTCTTCACCAAATTCATGTCACTTGTTCTATTTCTCAAGCTAGGTGGGATTGAGAAGAAAGAAGATCAATTGAACCTTTCCATTTATCAAAATTGGGTCCCAAATACTTGGTTTTTGTGTCTACTTTTCATGCTACTATGCTTGTTATTTCTAATTGGAAAATGCCTTCTTTTAGTACATTATTTGATTCATTGACAAAGGAGCAAGATAGATTGATTTAGATGGGTGCTCTTAGATCCTATAAGAGCAAGGATCATGCTCTCATAGTTTGATCAGAAGGCTCGAGAGTTTGTAAAAGAATAAAATCATAACCCTAGATTGACAACATAATATTGGTTGGGAGATATATCTATTATGATATTCATGAGATATTATTCATTGAGTTTTCAATAATACTATACGATTGGTTGGCGCAACTTACTTTCCAAAAGAGAAATTTCAAAGGAGGTGAACCTGATCAGTGGACCCCATAACTCATTCAGCAGTTGTGAAGGGTGAACAACAAAGCTTCAAGAGTTGTCAATGTGTGGATAGATAGTATTTTGGAAGTATATATTACGGAATTCATTATCGACATAGTCAAATACTACAACGATGCAGAAAGATAATTCTTTAAGATACCAAGGGGGATATTTCTATTGTCATTACAACTGTGGATTAAGGTGCTCATCTACGAAAAAGGAATACTAAAAATGAATTCTGACGAGTAAAGCTATGGTGTGCAGAGGATGTGGGTACTGCAAAGGTGAGGGTTTGGATGGAATGATATGGGGTAGATGGGTGGAAGCTATGATGAAACTATAAGGGAAGTTGTGGAAGATTGTGGTCACCTACAAAGTGGGGTGAGGTTCCAACAAGAAAAGAGGAGGAGGAATGAGGAGAGTCCTGGTGTGACTAAAGCAAAAAACTGTGAGAAGGGACCAAAAGGGACTAAGTGGACCTACAAAGATGAAGGATAAGACCATCCTACACCTGAACCAGAAGAAGGACTGACTCAAATCTACAACGTATCTATGACTCCATGCACTGCGCCAAACTTAGGAGGAAGAAACATGAGTTCTTTGCAAGGTTTTCTTGCGTTTCAACACAGTAGTAATAGTAGTGGATTGAGGAAAACTAGGAGAAGACCCAGAATGGTGGGTGACAATGTGAAACTTCCCTTATTCTAGGGTAATGGTATTGAGTATCCAAAAATATTAGTTCTTAGTGCGAAGTAGTGCGGATAGTAAAGTAAGTACAAGGCGAAGATATAAATAAAGGATAATTGGTGACGACCTTCCAAGGTCGAGCATTAGATTGGTACATGAAATTTGTACAAGTATTGACGAGACATCCCCAGAAGACTCTAGCACAAATTAGGATTGGACTGATCAAAGAGTTTAAGAAGCCAAAATATGAGTCATGGTATATTACTGAGTTGAAATAAATAAAGGAGTACCCTAACGAATCAGTATGGGATTTTGATCAGCGATTCAAAACTATGATGGCCAAGGTTACCTTCAAAATGAGTGATATGCAACATAAGGAAAGGTTTATCGTAGCTTTGGTACCACACATATGCATGCCAATGATGCAACAAAATATCGTGTCTCAAGAAGAAGCTCTAGAAATCATGATGAAACTAGAATCCTCGCTAGTTGGAGAAATAAGGATTGGCATGAGACAGATCCAGTCACAATTGGTGAACCTCACTATTTAGTTGCAATATAGTAAGAAGGGAAAAGAAGCATGCGAAGAAGTATGGTATAACCGATGTCGATCAGAGGGACATCATAAGGACCAATGCTTGGACTTCTGTGAATACTTACAGGACAGAGCCTCGAATCCATTAAGTCAAGGAGGATTGCCATGATGCCAAATTTATTAGACTAGAGTACATCAGTTCGAGGAGTGCATATACCTTCAAAATATTGTGTCGAAACCAATGAACCTTTTTTGTATTTTTTGTTGCTCGATTAGCCATGAAGAAAAGGACTGCAGAGCATATGATTTTCTCCAAGAAAGAACCATGGATACATATTTTAGGAAGGGAGAGGAGAAACGACTGATATAAATATCATAGTCATATCCACAGTATAATCAACCACAATCGCAATATAACCAACCCCAGCCACAATATAATCAGTTGCAACCGTAGTATAACCAACTGCAGCTTTAATATAACCCACCAAAGCTGCAATATAACGAACCACAATAGAATTATACTCAGTCATAGCCTAATCAACAACAATAGTTCAACTAACAACCATACCAGCAGCAGGGAGGATTCTGAGGAGGATTCTACAAATGTCGTAATGGAGGCTTTGGTTGTGGACGAGCTATGGGACGAGGTCGCTAACTAGTAACTTGCTATAATTACAGAGTTTTGAGATATTACTGGAGATACTATCTGAATCTACAGTCTCAATGTACTTATTGTAGCACCGCAGACCATACCATCGAGAAATGCCAACAATATATCATGAAATGGAAAGAAAATAATGCACCGCAACCACAATACAACCACAACACAACTCAAAACCAAGGTCTAGGACCAAATGTAGGGAATATCTTACCAGAACCGAGAACTCAACCAACGAATGTCGGAGTAGTAACCCAAGGAGGA
The DNA here is from genome assembly GCA_001517045.1 of Pseudotsuga menziesii. Classification (NCBI taxonomy): domain Eukaryota; kingdom Viridiplantae; phylum Streptophyta; class Pinopsida; order Pinales; family Pinaceae; genus Pseudotsuga; species Pseudotsuga menziesii. Next base: position 502,261 of record LPNX010211269.1, read on the forward strand.
TCTATGACAGGACCCAATGGATTACTAATAAATATCTAACCAACAGCTTGAAAGAAAGTGCAATTTGATGTCAACGCAAAGAAGGACACCTTCTTCGACACAAGAGATGCATTGAACAAGAACATTGGTTAGTTACATGTATATGAAATGCCACTAGTATTCAATTCGAAAAAATTGTTGGGATTATCAAGAAAGGTTAGTACTTTAAAACCTTTTCTATAAAGTTGTCTAACATTATCAAAAGATACAGACACTTTAGCAGAAATAGCAATATTTTTATATCGATAGGACGAAGGGTGACATGACCACCCAGTAAATTCATTACATAAGAAGAAAACTGGACGAGAAATGAGGATGAATGTCCATATAGGTGACTATGATGTGGAATCAATCATTTTGTATATAGGATCAGACATAAATATTCACAAAGAAAACATGGGAAATGACGAGGAAACCGTTGTTGGTATGGTCCTTAGTACAACCATGACTAGCGAATCAAGACAGGGTGTTGCTAATTGGTAGAGTACCGCGTCTACCTGTCAAAGTGGAAAAACTGAAGACATACAAAGACTTCGATGTTATCGAGATAGTTGACGAGGTCAGCTCATACCTTGCATTATTAGGAATCAGTTGGGAAAATGAAAACTTGGCGGTTATCAACTTCAAGAAAAGGGTAATGACCTTTGAGAATCGTGACCTACAGATCATTGCCCCATTGGAACCACATGGAATGACGATGTTGCAAATGATGATGACATGTTAGAACATGTTAGGATAACCTGACGATGATGGTGATCCAAGAATAGTAGAAATTCCAGAATAGGAGGGAAGTTGACACATCATAGCACCAGAAGTGAGAGGCGACAGATTCAAGCAACTATTGCAAGTGAAAAAGGTTAATATTGGGACAACAAAAGACCCAAAATTTGATAGAATTGGAGATTATTGGGAGAATTTAGCGATGGGGAAAATCACAAATATGCTACATGAGTTTACATACTTATTCCCGACCAAGTTTTCCAAGATGAAAGGTATTTCAGGCGAGTTGGGGAAAATGAAGATTCCACTTAAACCTGATGTGAAACCAGTAAAGCAACGACCATAAAGATTGCAAGATAGAAACAACGCATTAAAGAAGATTTATAACAAATGATGGGAATTGGCGTTATCATACCATTCAAAGAGTCTAAATGGATCAATTCGATGGTCATGCAAGACAAAAAGACCGATGAAATCAGGACCTGCGTCGATCTAAGGGGCTAAATGACGCAATTCTTCATGATCCATTTCCTACATGATTTACTGAAGAAGTACTGGAAGGAGTTAGAGGACAAGAAATTTATTCATTTACAGACGAATTTTTGGGTTATCACCAAATAAGGATAGCGAAATAATATAGACACAAAACCACTTTCGTAACAGAATGGGGATGTTTTCAGTACACAGTAATGTTGTTTGGTATCAAGAATGCACCTACGATCTTTTCAAGGCTAGTTTTCATCACCTTCAAGGACTTCATTCACAAATTCCTGGTAGTCTACATGGATGATTGGACCATTTATGGTCTGGTAAAAGAACATGTTGTGAATCTTCGACTAATGCTTGAAAGGTGTCGACAACATCAGATTTCATAAAATCTTAAGACATGTGTATTATGCACTCCATTTGGGATTCTATTGGGGCACATTGTATGTAAGGATGGCATGTTGGTCGAGCCTGCCAAGATCACGGTAATTGTCGACTTACTGACACCTACAATAGTAAAACAACTAAGAGGGACATTGGGTCACACAGGGTACTACCAAAAGTTCATAATAGGATACACAACGATCACTACACTAATGGAGAAGATATTGAAGAAAGATGCAAATTTTCAATGGACCGATGAGTGCTAGAGAAGCCTCGATAGGTTAAGGCAGAATGTGGTTGCAACACCAATACTATTTTTTCCAGAAAAACAACAGGAAGAGGAACAAACAAAGCATCGGTTCGAATAGGGTGAAGGGAGCAATACCACGGGACTCTCCAATGAACAAGTCAACAAGTTAGTGGTTGCAATCATTGCAACAAACAATGACAATACTGCCAAAATAACATAACAGACAATGGGGTACTTCCACCACATTACAGGACTGCTGCAAATGTTGACAAACGCAGTACTAGAGACGAGGGTACCACATGAGGGTACGCTACAAAGAGAATCCAAGGTACACCTTGGAAAGAAAGTGCGGTTAATATAGATTATACCACAAGAAATAATGATAGGAAATGAGGAAGCTGGCATGGCATTAAAGGAGTTCAATTTGATTGGTCTTGACCTCAACAAAATCCCATTGCACATGATGACACGAGTTCAGCTAGCAACAACCAAGGAAATTAGGGGCTAGGAGGAGACATTCCGTGATCAATTAATTCAATCGATGCAGCAGGTAGAAAGCACAGAAGAGGAACTTCAGCATCTCAATACGGAGAAGGAAGCAATCATCTAGGAAAAGGAAACAACATTTGATGACAGGATTAGACTATAGAGAGAAATATCAATGACCTACGAAGAAATTCTAGACATTACTCCATATATGTTTGCTAAAGCAAAAGTCTTGCGATTGGGAAAAATTGTCACTGACCAAAAGAAAGAAAATGAGGATTTGTAGGCTCAAGTGGTACCAAGCACACCACTAGAGCATTTAGCATAGAGAAGAGTAGTGATTTAAGACACCGCAATCGAAATTGAAAAATGTGAAAAGGAAGTTTAAGGCGATAGCAGAAGAAATAACCAAGTTTTGGGACAGTTTGATGCAAGATGAACAACTGCACCAATTGGAGGCACAACTTGGAGAATCCAAGGTGCATTTGACAGCACTGTGGAAATTACTTAAATCAATTCCCCCACTTGTGCAAGTGACCAAAGCTGTGAAATTCAATGAATTACAGTAGTGTGTTAATAAGGTGAGGGAAAGGAACCAGAAGAGATCGACATAGTTGGATGAATTGCAAGGTGTAGCAGAGCAAATGACACTCAAAGCAATTGAGGAAACTAACAGAATGAAGGAAGATGCAAGCAAAGTGAAATAGATGAATGAATACCATCAAATGGATCAAGAAGTGGAGTAGTGTGCAACACTTAGAAATAAGGTCAAGGAAGTAGTCGAGCAATTTCAAACCAAGTATGATGCCTTCAATATCAAGTTGGATGAACTAGTAATTTCTAGCTGAAGTGGGTCGAGGGTGAGCCACGAGTTTGTGTTGGGGCCCTGTTGGAAAGGGAATTAGAAGGTGTAAAGCACACTTCCTCCATCGACAATAAGGACACCAACCGAAGGAATAGTTAGCCGTGTAGAAGGAGAAACCAACAAGTCAGGAAGTGGACCAAGTTTTGGTTTAATTAGTTAGGAGATTGGTCAAGTGGACCATTTTGTAATGGTCAACAAAGTATTTGTGTTTTCATAATTAATTTTGAATGATGAGAAGCCTTGTCGTATCTATCAATTTACTATATGTTGATGTCTTTATGAATATGATTCTGAATGATGATGATAATGTGTCTTTGTCAATCTAATTCTAAGTAAATGAAAATATGTTGATTTGAGTGACGTTATGAGTTAAAACCTTGGATATCTAGTCAATGTTGCGATCAAATAACCGATAGGTTGAAATTCCTCTTCCCTCTACAGAAACTTGGTTCCTGCAATCCTCCCTCAAAAATCTCGAGTGAGACTGCACCTACTTTGCAGGTGTTGTTGGATAGGGTAAAACATGTCTGGGCCGATGTTTAGGGAGCTTGCATCAATGGATTTTGACAGATATATGGAGTCAACACCTTTCGACTGGATAGTGTCAACAAATGGTTATGTTGATGAGACCATAATGTGAAGAAGAAGAGGACATGTTGTGGAATCCGACGAAACTGGAGATATAAGATTGGTTTGATCAAAAGGATCGAGAGTTTGTGGAAGAAGAAAAGCATAACCCTAGATTGAAAACAAAATATTGGTTGGGGAGATATATCTATTCTGATATTCATGAGATATTCTTCGTTGAGTTTTCAATAATACTATACGAGTGGTTTCCACATTTACTTTCCAAAAGAGAAATTTCCAAGGGGGTGAACCTGATCAGTGGACCCTAGAACTCATTCAGCAGTTGCGAAGGGTGAAAAACAAAGCGTCAAGAGTTTTCGATGTGTGGATAGACAATATTTGGGAAGGATACATTATGAAACTCCCTATCGACACAATCAAATCCTACAACGACGTAGAAAGAGAATTCTTTAAGGGACCATGGGGGATATTTTTATTGTCATTACAACTATGGATTGAGATACTCATCTGTGAAAAAGGAATACTAAAAATGAATTTTGATGAGTAAATATTTGGTGTGTGGAGGATGTGGGTACTTTGAAAGTGAGGGTTTGGATGGAATGTTAAGGGGTAGATGGGTGGAAGTTACGAAGATACTATGAGGGAAGCTGCGGAAGAGTGTGGCTGCCTACGAAGTGGGGTAAGCTTTCGACAAGAAAAAAAAGAGGACTGAGGAGAGTCCTGGTGTTACCAGAGTGAAAATTTGTGAGAAGGTACCACAAGGGACTAAGTGACACTACAATGATGAAGGAGATGAACAAGATACACCTAAACCCGAAGAAGGACTGGACCAAAGCTACAACATACCTACGAATCCACACACTACACCAAAATTTGGAGGAATAAACGTGACTTATTCGCAGGCTTGTCCTGCGTGTCAGCATAATTGTAATAGTAGTGGATCAATGAACATTGGCAGAATACCTAGAATGGCAAGTGACGATTTGAAACTTTTCATGTTCCATGGTAATGGGACTCAGGATTCCAAACATTATTGGTTCTTATGTGAAGCAGTGTGGACAATAAATCAAGTACAGGATGAAGATATATAGAAAGGACAATTGGAGACGACCTTCCAAGGCCAAGCGTTAGATTGGTACATGAAATTTTTACAAGTACCAATGAGACATCCCAAGAAGACTCTGTCACAAATCAGGATTAGATTGATCGAAGAGTTTAAGAATCCAAATGTAGAGTCACAATATATTACTGAGTTGAAATAAATAAAGTAGTACCCTAACGAATCTGTATGGGATTTTGATCATCGATTCAAAACCTTGATGACCAAGGTCAACTTTAGAATGAGAGATGTGCAACATAAGGAATGGTTTAGCACATCTTTGGTACCACACATCCGTATGCCACTAATCCAACATAATATCGTGTCTCAGCCAGAAGCTCTAGAAATCACGATGAAACTAGAAGCCTCACTAGTTGGAAAAATAGGGATTGGCATGAGCTAGATCCAGACACAATTGGCGAGCCTCACTATTCAATTGCAAGATATTAAAAAGGGAAAATAAGTCCGAAAACAAGTATGGTGCATATGATGCCAATCGGAGGGACATCATAAGGATTAATGCTTGGACTTTCATGAATACTTGTTGGCTGGAGCCCCGAATCCATTGAGTCAAGGAGGATTGTCATGGTGTTGGATTTGTTAGACTAGAGGACATCGGTCTGAGGAGTGCATATACTTGCAAAAGGTTGTGGAAACAAATGAACATTGTTTGTAATTTTTGTCGATCAATTGGTCATGAAGAAAAGGACTGTAGAGTATATGATTTTATCTAAGAAAGAACCATGGATACATATTTTATGAAGGGAGAGGAACAATGACCAGCAGAAAGAATACAGTCGCAGCCGCAATATAATCAGCCACAACCACAACATAATCAGTCGCAACCACAACTGCAATATAATCAATCACAACCATATTATAACCAACCATAGCCACAGTATAACCCACCATGACCGCAATATAACCAGACACAATGATAGTATACTCATTCGCAACCTAATCAAGAACAACGGTTCAACCAACAACCATACCAGCAATTGGGAGGATTTTGAGCAGGATTGCACAGAGGTTGTAATGGAGGCTTTCCTCATAGAGGAGCTATGGGATGAGGTTGGGGACCAGTTACGTGCTATAGTTGTGAAGTTTTGGGACATTATAAGAGGTACTTTCCGAATCTACAGTCTCAATGTACTTATTGTAGCGTCGCAGACCATACCGTCGAGAAATTCCCACAATTGATCGCAAAATGGAAAGAAAAGAATGCACTACAACCACAACAGAACCGAAACCCAACTCAAAACCAAGGTCCAGGACCAAATGTAGGGAATATCTCACAAGAAACAAGAACTCAACCAATGAATGTCAAAGTAGTAACCCGAGGAGGATATATGATAGGAGCTAATGGACCACTAATAAATATCTGACCAGTGGCTCAAAAGAAGGTGCAATTTGATGTCAACGTGAAGAAGGACACCTTCTTCGACATAAAAGATGCACTGAACAAGAACACAGGTCAGTTACATGTATATGAAATTCCACCAGTATTCAATTCAAAAAAAATGTTGGGATTATCAAGAAGTTTAGTACTCTAAAAGGTTTTCTATAAAGTTGTCTAACGTTATCCAAAGATCCAGACACTTTAGCAGAAATAACAAGATTTTTATATCGATAGGAGGAAGGGTGACAAGAATACCCAGTAAATTCATTACATAAGAAGAAAACAAGACGAGAAATGAGGATGAATGTCCATATAGGTGACCATGACATGGATTCAGTCATTTTGTATATAGGACCAGATGTAAATATCCTCACTAAGAAAACATGGGAAATGACGTGGAAACCGTAGTTGGTATGGTCCTTAGTACAACTGTGACTAGTAAATCAGGCCAGGGTGTCGCTAATTGGTAGAGCACTAAGTCTACCTGTCGAAGTGGAAATACTGAATACATACAAAGACTTCAATGTTATCGATATAGTTGATGAGGTTAGCTCATACCTTGCGTTATTAGGAATCAGTTGGGAAAATGAAAACTTGGTGGTTATCAACTTCAAGAAAAGGGTAATGACCTTTGAGAATCGCGACATATGGATCATTTCCCCACTGGATCCTCCAGAAGTACAAAAATATGTCGAACCAATCAAATATGAAGTTGTGGGAGATTTGGATAATGCCTACAATATCTCTAAATATTATATCAATCCCACTGTGGATGGAGAGTTGGGCTGGCGAAGTACTAGCTCTGCATCATCGGATTCTTACGATGCATTAGGGAACTGGCAGGACCAGCTACCTGAAGTATCAATTAGGAAATGTGCATGAGTTTCTTAGTCGTTGCGATGCGTAGCAACAAAATTCATCAAATTACCAACGTATGAAGGACTACCTAACTTGGCAGTTTTTATTGTTGATGTATTTGTAACTTCAGAATGTATTCATCTATCTATCTTATGTATTGTAACCCGATTTTTATTCTGGGATGTATCTATAATGTAACTGAGTCATGTTGTCATGCCCTGATGTTTTGATCGGGAGGATCAATAATGTAAACAATTCATGTCAAGTCATTGTGGGTAACCCTCCAATTGTCTGAGGGTTAAAGTCCCCGCAGTTCCGGGGCACTAGGGTTATTAGACTCTCCTAGTAGAGGTCGGCCTTGGTAGGGTTTTATTCATGTTGGGATTAGTATAAATAGAGAACTGGAGTCTCTATTTATTATACAACTCATACACACTCAAGTGTAGCACATATTTGAGGAAGGAGAAGACACTAGGGCTAGACAAGAAGAATAAACTGCTGTCAGGGGATCACTTACTATTTTGGTGTTGATTCTATCTCTAAGGAAGTTGCAGGGTTTTATCCATTTATGGTTTCCCTGAGCAAAACCACTGTGTTCATTGTCTCTTGTGTTTGATTTCTGTACTTGTTATTCTCTTAGTTAAAGATCCTAATAATGCTAGCTTAATGTTGAAAAACTAGCATGGTATCAGAGCTAACCTGAGAAGAAGACACTGTGCAGTTGCGGGAACTAGGGCTTCCTAGTTTGTGGATCTTCCTCCACATATTTTCAGCAAAATTAAGGTGGAATAACTCTCCTCCTTAGGGTGCATCTTTCTATCAAAGTAGAATCCAATTCTAAGGTTTTTCAGTTTTGGACCCGACACTGCTGCCGAAAATTAGGGATTTTCACAGAAGAGGAATTTTTCAGTGAGCCAAGGCCTGGATTGATCTCCTCCCCAAAATCGAAGTTAGGGACAAATTTCAAGACATTTGGGTGGATAGATCTCTGAAAAAGAAAAACCCTAATTTGCTCCTGAACCAACTCTACAGGATTTCAGCTCAAGTTTCAGATCCAACATCTTAACCTGGTAAGATCTAAAATATTTTGTATTTCCATTTGAGGTTCTCAGTTAAGATGTCTCATCATACCAAGCTTCATGAAAAGCTTGAGGGAGCTGATAACTTTCGAGGATGGAAGTATAGGATCTCCCTGGTCCTGGAAGATAATGAGTTAGACTCCTACATCCATGAGGAGGTTCCGGTTCCAGAGGAAGATGAGGCAAAGGCCTTACATAAGAAGAAGATGGTTATGGCAAAGAGGATCATTGCTAATTCTATCAAGGATCACCTTATACCTCAGGTGTCCTCTCTCAAGACACCTTAAGCTATGTTTGATGCCCTAACCAAGTTGTTTGAAGGGAAGAACATAAATCGGAATATGACTCTAAGGAATCAACTGAAGAATGTGAAGATTCAGAATGTAGAGACTATCCAATACTACTTCACAAGGGTTTCTTAGATCAAGGAACAATTAGAAGCTGTGGATGAAGAAGTGGAGAATGCAGAGATTATGATGACAACACTGAATGGCCTTCCCGGGTCATGGGATTCTTTCATCCAAGGAATCTATGCTAGAAAGAAGTTAGTCAAATTCAGCAGACTATGGGAAGAATGTTCTCAAGAATAAGCATGGATAGTATCTCGAGAAGAGAAGATGGGAAGTGAAGATCAAGCTCTCACAGTCCACTCTAAGAAAGGCAGAAGAAAACCTCATCACTTCAATGGTAAGAATCCTCATCATAGAGATAATAATAGAAAGGATCCATCTAGATTAAGATGTTATACATGTGATGAAATAGGACACTTTGCAAAAGACTGTCCTAAGAGAAAGGTCCACTCTCATAAGAAGAAGGGGAACAAAAGAAGACATCATGCTCATGCTGCAGAGGATGATGAACCATCCAAGAAAAGAACCAGATATGAAAGTGAAGATTCTTCAAGCGAGGATGAATATGTTTTGATTTTCGCTCTCATAGGTAATATTACTCATGGTAGTGATGATTGGCTTATAGATAGTGGGGCTTCCAAACATATGAATGGATTCAAGGAATCCTTTGTAAGGCTGTCAGAACATGATCACCTCACAAGGTGAAACTAGGAGATGACTACCAATATCCAATAAAAGGTAGTGGGAATCTTCCTATAAACTAGACTCTGTAAAGTCTCTAACAATGAAAGAAGTATTGTTTGTGCTAGACTCAAGAAGAACCTTCTCTCCATATCAGAATTGGATGCAAAAGGAATGAGGGTTGCATTCATAGATGGTGAAGTCATCATGTGGCCAAGAGGTAAGACTATTGATGATGCAGTGGTCAGATATAAGTGCTGAAGAAGACCTACATGGGGGCTAGGCCTACAACCAGCATGAAAAAGGGTTGGCTCTGTAAAACTTCCTGTGACGAGAAGAATCATGAGATAGCACCAGTGATGATCCAGATTGAGTGATGATCTAGATCTAGTGATGATGATCTAGCAGTGATGATCCAGATCCAGTGATGATCTAGATCCAGTGATGATGCCCAATGATGATCCAGATCGAGTAATGATCCAGATCCAGATCCAGTGATGATCTAGATCAGGTGATGATGATCCAGATCCAGTGATGATCCAGATCCAGTGATGATGTCCCATGATGATCCAGATTGAGAGATGTTCCAAATTCGAAGATGAAGACGACTTAAAGAAAAAGATGATTTGAAGATGAAGATGACTTGAAGAATCAGAAGACTTGAGATGCAGATGATGAGATGATCCAGCTGATATAGAGAAGAAGACCAGTACTGAAAATTGTGTCGAAAGAATACCTTCCTAGTTAAGAGGGAGTGTTGATGTATTTGTAAATTCGGAATGTATTCATCTATGTATCTTATGTATTGTAACCCGATGTTTATTCTGGGATGTATCTATAATGTAATTGAGTCATGTTGTCATGCCCCGATGTTCCGATCGGGAGGATCAATAATGTAAATAAGTCATCTCAAGTCATTGTGGGTAACCCTCTGATTGTCTAAGGGTTAAAGTCCCCACAGTTTCAGGGCACTAGGATTATTAGACTCTCCTAGTAGAGGTCGACCCTAGTAGGGTTTTAGTCATGTCGAGATTAGTATAAATAGAGAATTGGAGTCTCTATTTATTATACAACTCATACACACTCAAGTGTAGTGCATATTTGAGGAAGGAGAAGACACTGGGACTAGACAAGAAGAAGATTACTGCTATCGGGAGATCACTTACCGTTTTGGTGTTGATTCTATCTCTGAGGAAGTTGCGAAGTTTTCTCCATTTATGGTTTCCTCAAGGAAAAACATTGTGTTCATTGTCTCTTGTGTTTGATCGCTGTACTTGTTATTCTCTCAGTTAAATATCCTAATAATGCTAGCTTAATGTTGAAAAAATAACATTTATTAGCGAATTCGAAGACCGAGTATCAGAGCCTCTGCGCCTGTTGGCGTTTGAAGAAGCATTGAAGGCCACTCCGATAGGATGGTGGGATACGCACAAGGCCTTGATGGGAGAATGGAATGTATATCAGTGATGGATGGAAGTTCGATTTGGAGAAGATGAATCATACCAGGGGAATACATATGATGGAAGGAACAACCCCAATGATCATCTGGTCGCATGTCAAACCGCGTGGGCACTGAGGCCTAAGGAAGAATGGGTCGATGTGTTCATCCATACATTGTATGAAATACTACAAAGGTGATATTTTTCTATAGAGCAGCGAAGGGAAGCTACAAAATAGGAAGAAATGACTGTCAGCTCCAGTCATACTTTCAACTTTGTGAATGACAATCCGTTCAACCATAGCACACTACAAGACATCCATGACAAAGTCTTGGAAATATTTTCGAGTGAGGTAGCAACAAAACCATAAGGGACAATGACATCGCAAATTATGATGACATGTTACAACATTTCAAGGGAAACTGGCAATGAATATGATTCGAGAACTATCGACATTCTAGAATCGGAGGGAAGTCGAGACATTGTAGCACTAGAAGTGTCAGGCGACAAATTCAAGCAATCGCTGAAACTAAAAAAAGTTTAATATTGGGACAGTAAAGGACTCGAAGTTTGCTATAATTGGAGATTACTGGGACGAGTCAGTGATGAGGAAAATAACAGATCTGCTACATGATTTTATAGACTTATTCTTGACTAAGTTTTCTAAGATGAAAGGTATTTCAGGCGAGCTGGGTGAAATGCAGATTCCACTTAAACCTAATGCAAAACCATTTAAGAAGCAACCGTATAGATTGAATCCAATATAAAAATAGCGCACTAAATAGGTGTTAGAATGGATGATGGGATATGACACTATTAAACTAGTAGAAGAGTCTGAATGGTTAAGTATGATGGTCGTGCAGGACAAAATTAGCAACTAAATCGAGATCTGCGTCGATCTAAGGAAGATAAATGACACAAGTATTCATTATCCGTTTTTGACACCATTTACCAACAAAGTACTGGAAGGAGTTGTAGGACAAGAAATTTATTCATTTAGGGACAGATTTTAAGGTTATCACTAAATAAGGATCTTGAAAAATATAGACACAAAACCACTTTCGTAACAGAATGGGGATGTTGTTAGTACATAGTGATGCCATTTGGTCTCAAGAATGTGACTGTGATATTTTCAACAATAGTTGTCACCGCATTCAAGTACTTCATTCACAAATTCTTGGCATCCTATATGGATGATTGAACCATTTATGGTATGCTAAAAGACCATGCTGTGAATCTTTGACTGATGCTCGAAGGTGTCAACAACATCACATTTCATTCAATATGAAGAAGTGTGTATTCTTCACTCCATTTGGGATTCTATTTGGGCAGATTGTATGTAAGGATGGCATGTTGGTCGACCCTACCAAAATTATGGTAATTGTCAACTTATTGGAACCTGCAATAGTAAAAAAAATTAAGAGCAACATTGGGTCACACAGGGTACTACCGAAAGTTCATAAGAGGATACACAATGATTTTTACCCCAATGCATAAGCTATTGAAGAAAGATACACATTTTGAATGGATCGATGAGTGCTAGAGAAGCCTCGATACCTTAAATAAGAAGATGGTTGGAGCAATAATACTAGTTTTCTGGATTGGATGAAGGAGTTTCATGTTCATGTCAATACTTCATCAGTCGCATTAGGGGTAATATTAGATCATCCAGGGGAAGTAGCACTCAACCACCCGATTGTGTTTGCAAGTCACAAGATTTCTATCATAGAGAGGAACTACACAACAAAAGAAATAGAAGGATTGGAAATGGTGTATGGGTTACAAAAAATCCACCACTACTTGTAAGGAGGAAATTTTAAAAGGTTTACGGATCACTCAGCATTGAAGTACCTGGTCAACAAAACTATGTTGGGGGGGGGGAGATTTATCAATGCTTGCTACGATTTCAAGAATTTTATTTCAAGATCATTGTGAAACTAGGAAGGTTAAATGCAGGACCCGACCATCTATCAAGGATAAAGTCAGGAGAAGAACCAAGCAGCATTGAGGACAGATTTCCTAATGCACATTTTTTTAAGGTCTCCATGGTGGATGTCCACTACAAATAGATCATTCAATTTTTGGAGATAGGAAAATCCATGGAGGAGTTCACGACGAGTCAAAAGAAGAAACTGGTTTTCATAGCTACGGAATTCCAACTAATCGCAAGACAACTATACAAGATGGGGCCCAATAAAATTATGGCTCTATATGTTCTACCGCATGAGCATGAAAGAGTATTAGTAGAGGTGCATGGTGGAATTAAAGGAGGACATTATGGAGGTCGCGCAATCACTAGGAAGATAGTCTTAGCTGGATTATGGTGCCTGACAATGCATGGTAATGTTGTAGACTATGCTAAAAGCTTCGATGAATGTCAAAGAATGGGAAACCACCGAGAAGAGATGAAATTCCATTAATACCTTAGATAATGCTACAACCATTCGATAAATGGGTCATGGATTTAGTAGGACCCATCAATCCTCTAGGGAAGAGAACAAGTGGGCGATATATCATTACTGCAACATACTACTTGACCAGATGGGTTGATCCAATATCGATGAAGGATTGTACAACCGTGACAACAGCGAGGTTCTTGTTCGACAATGTGGTCATGAGATTTGGATGTCCCAAGATATTTATAAGCGAGCAAGGATTTCACTTTTTCAATCAAACGATTAAAGTGATGGCTGAGGAGTTTCATATTCAACACAAGAAGAGTACTCCAAATCACCCATAAGCAAATGGAGTAGTTGAGGTGTTTAACAAGATACTAGAAAACGTGCTGACAAAGTTATGCAACACAAATCGCAATGATTGGGATTTGAAAATCCCTACAATATTATGGGCTTACAGAATAACATGTAAAATATTGACAGGACAAATGCCATTAAAGTTAGTTTATGGGAAAGAAGTGGTGATGCCGATGGAATATATTATTTCGAGTCTACCCATAGCCGCCACAATTGGCATGACAGATGGAGTGGTTGAGGAAATATCGGTGCAACTATCACAACTGGAAGAGGATTGGTTTATTACAAATTTTCACCAGCAAGTAGAGAAGGATTGAAAAAATGCATGGCATGATCACCATGTAAAGGAAAAACACTTCCAGCTCAGAGATATGGTTCTCCTCTATGAAAACAAGTTTGTGAAGCACCCAGGTAAGAAGATGCACTACTTGGATCCCTTTCATATTCAATTCATTATTGATGGTGGATCTATACAATTGCGACATTTAGACGGAGAAATTTTACCAAAATTGGTGAATGGAAGTCGGCTAAATACCTAGTGGGATAGCCAGGAGTGACACCACTGATGACTTTTGTGAATGAAAACAAAATGACAGTTCATAAGGGAAGTTTGTCGACAGATGACATGGGAATAAGAAAATGGGAACACAACAAAGTTTGAATTTTGGCGATGATGAATGAGGTGCAAAATGACCAAATCAAACAATAAATGCAACAATTAAACCAAGCCGATGAGGGTACAAGTGGGAAAGGCACACATTTATTGATGAATAAGGACATTAGATTTGCATAATCAGCACATGATTTGGTCAATATTCGAGGGATTTGGTAATGATTCTCCAAATCGATTGCAGAGGTGGATCGAAGGCTATATGATGAACCAAAGGGCATGGTTTGATTCATTGTGCCAATGAAGAAAATGAGCTAGAGCAGAGAAGTAGCATAAGAGAAAAGTGAAGAGTGAGGAAGAAGTAAACAATCATAGAAACCATGGTACAGTTTGTCTCAAGTACTAGTATGCAAGGATCGCCACTAGAAAGAGTGTTGATTGTAGAAGAGAAACCAGAGATTCAACCTGGAACAACACAACCAACCAGGAAGAAGAGTGTGAACCACCCCATCACTCCAGACTAAAGGATTAAGATAACTAGGATCTTGACAAGGGAAAGCGAAGCAAAGGCAGAAGTTGTCCCATCGTCAACAACAATGGAGGAGTCTACAATGTGCAAAGGTCCAACAATTGATGACATCTTGGGGTACATATTGCTAAACAATGCATGCACACTAACGATACACATAACTAAGAATCAAAAGTATATGACCAAGATGTCGAGGACACCCAAGGGATTCCATGTGACGATGGATATCATGTCGAAGTTGTAGAAACTCTAGTACAACTACCATGATGTTTTGGCATACCCAAAATGCAAAAGGTACACATATGAGTGGAGAGAACGTGGTGATAAGGTACCGATCACCAGAGAACCAAAATAGTGGCCATTGTTACTACATCAGTCTAGGATTTCCATGGAGGGTATCTATGGTTGGGGAAAAAGGTCCCAATCATGGTCAATTTGATATCACAAATCACCAAATTTCCCAAGGTAGGAGTCGACCCATCCCAATACTTCAGAGGGAAGGACAATGATTAAAAATTGGCAGCCATAATGAAGAATGTTTGAATTATTGAACCTTTGATCTACAGGAAATGAGTGAAATTGAACCATTGATCTACATCAAAAGAGCTTGATTCTTGGAAGTTTGGAGGACTCCCATTTGAACCAATTTGTCCTACTCATGTATTAAGGACTCAACAAACATGTCTAGGGAAGGAATATTCCAATTGGGGATGGAATATCTTCCTGAATGGAAGGTAGAGAAGAAGACATGGTACTAAGAACTATTTTTTCTAAGAAGAGAGAGCACAAGTTGCTCATACTTCTTCTCTATTCCGCATTTCTTACATT
The DNA here is from genome assembly GCA_001517045.1 of Pseudotsuga menziesii. Lineage (NCBI taxonomy): Eukaryota > Viridiplantae > Streptophyta > Pinopsida > Pinales > Pinaceae > Pseudotsuga > Pseudotsuga menziesii. Next base: position 517,704 of record LPNX010211269.1, read on the forward strand.
GTAGTGCTAGAGACTTGAATTTTGTGAAAAATTGTTGTATAGTTTTGAAACTGATGTTTTGTAATGCAATTAGCTCATTCTCCAATATGTGCCCTTGAATCCTATCTTTCTTTCCAAAAATTAATTCAAGCTTATCCCAAGCTTCTTTAGGATTCTTCAATCCCTCAAGATGAAAGAGGAGATCTCGAGAGATGTGAGTGAAATGGAATCCAAATGATTCATCCAACCGATTCAAGAACTTATTTTTCTCAGTATGATGATGAGGTTCTATCTCTCTACCCATATGCATCCTAAATAGGCCAAGCTTGTGCAAAGAGACATGCATATCTTCCCTCTAATCAACATATTTGAAGGGTGTAAGGATATGGGGTACAAGAGCTGTAGAATCCATCAATTTTCCTTCTAAACAGTCAATTCTTCAATCAAGCTACGCAGTACCTATGAGTAACACTCCAAAAACACAAATCAATTTTCAAAAATGTTAGAATCAAGGCCCATCACACCTGCATAGACTTCTCTATATAGAATTCAGAGGGAGCAAGTTTATAATTACAGGATTACAATGGAGGTTGGACAGAATTGTTGCTATCCTGAACAAGGCTATGATACCATGTTTGAATTATTGAACCATTGATCTACAAGAAATGAGTGCAATTGAAAGTATAATTTGTGTATTTGAATGCAATGAAAATTGTACACTGAACAAGACAAATTTCACAAGAAATTGATAAGATATGCTCAGTAAATTACAACAATATTTTTTTTTAAATTCTAGCAGTATACAATAATGTTACATAATGGAGAATTTAAATCATGTGGATAATATTTGAAACTACCAAATCAATCCTGACTTACTGGCTAACTATAAGTGTCTAAATCACTATCAAAGACCACTAGTCTAACTCAACATGTCATTCAGTCTGAAAATCAGTTAAACCAGTTAAACCAACAAGGTAGGTGAACAAAGGTGCCACTTCCCCATGCATCCATGAATAACTGGTTCTAGACTGACTGAATGTGATCTAACTAAATGTAATTGAAGATAAACTTAGCATAAATACCTACCAAGTACAACCAACTGATGGAGGCTGATGGTGGCACTCAGAGTGACTCCTAAAGTGCAAGGATTGGCACTGGTGGCACCCAGATGGAACATTGATGGCACCAATGGGGAACACTGGTGGAACTAATGGCACTAAAATAATGGTGGCACCAAACCATAGAAAATGAATCCTAATTTAGGAAAATGATCTAATAGACTATATTTGGACAATGGAGGATTATAAATACTAACGAAGAATAAATATGGCATTGTAAAGGACAAATGAGCATATGTAATTAATAGCATCAATGACCAGGCAGTCAGAATCGAAGAAACATTGCTGGAAATGAAGGTAGTGTGAAAGAATAGGCCAAAATAGTACACGCCCAAGGTTATCCCGTGTGCAAAGTAGTGCACAGCTGGAGTATAGATGAAGTGGTCTCTATTCTTGCTGAACGAACTGACGAAGGATGTCGTATTGGCACAGGAAGAGGGGAAATCATTCACTTATTCCTAGTTACTGATATTGATCACATTGGTTGGTTGGATGGAACCAACATGCTATTAAGGAATGGAAGTTGACGTTGTCAACATCTGTAGAGGAGCACAGTACAAGAAATTAAGGGTGCTCAAAAACAAGGAAAGGAAAATCGACAACAACATCCAGTTTTACTTGTACTTGGATGCGCTGCGAGATGCAATAGTAAGGATGCCATGAATCATAGATGAGGCCACAAGGAAGTACATGAGGATTGTGTGATTAGAAATAGGACTGCATGCCATCCACATTCATGCATGACATGATGCAGAGAATCAGTGGGTCACAACTTAATTTAAGTTAACAGACATAGAGTTGGACGTCATCATCGACGAATGGCCACTAGAGTGGAAAGTTCCGGTCAGTGTAGAGGAACTGTTAGACACAGAATATGGACCACAACCAAATATCCATGTCGAGAAGGATAAGCCGAATGAGATAGAATAGGACTCACAAGAAGAATATTATGAAACTCAAACATATTCAGACTTGGAAAAAAACAGGAAGAGGAGTGGACAAAGCATCGGTTCGAACAAGGCAAAGAGAGCAACACCGAGGGAATCTCCAATGAACAAGTCAACAAGGTAGTGGTTGCAATCACCGTAGCAAACAATGAGAATACAAACAAAATAATGTATCATAACATGGGGTACCTCCACAAGGTTACAATATTTCTGCAAATGCTAACAAATGAAATACTAGAGATGAGGGTACCATAGGAGGGTGAGATACAAAGAGAAACCGAGGTAAACCTAGGAAAAAAGTGTGGTTAATATAGATTATACCACAACCAACAATGACAGGAAATGAGGACATTGAGGTGGTGTTAAAGGATTTCTATTTTATTGGTCTTGACCTCGACAAACTCCCAATTCACATGCTGACACGATTTCAGGTAGCAGCAAGCAAGGAAATTAGTGACCGAGAGGCAACAATCCATGATAAGTTAGTTCAGTCGAGGTAGTAGGTAGAAAGTAGAAGAGGAACTTCAACGTCTCAAGAAGGAGAAGGAAGCAATCATCCATGAGAAGGAAACAATATCTGATGATAGGAAGAGACTAGAGAGAGCAATAAAAAATTTCTATAAAGAAATTATGGACATTACTCTAGAAATGTTTTCGGAAGCGAAAGTCTTGCGACTCGAAAAAATTATTCTTGAAATAAAGAAAGAAAATGAGGATTTGTAGGCTTGAGCGGTACCAAGCACACCGCGAGAGAAGTTAGCAGAGAGAAGAGGAGTGATTGAAGACACCGCAATCGAAATTGTAGAATGTGAAAAGGTAGTTCAGGGGATGGAGGAAGAAATCACTACGTTTTGGGGCAGTTTGGTGCAAGATGAACAACTGGACTAATTGGAGGCAAAACTTGGTGAAGCCAAGGAACAACTGAAAGAACTACAGGGATCAATTAAAGTGACTCCCCCACTTGCATAGGTGACCAAAGCTACAGAAATCAAGGAATTGCAGTAGCGTGTCAATAAGGTGAGGGTAAGGAACACGAGGAGATCGACACAATTGGATGAATTGCAGGGTGTACCAGAGCAAATGACACTTATTGAGTAAGAGAAAATCACTAGGATGAAGGAAGACACAACCACGGTGCAACATATTAATGAATACCACCCAATGGAGCAAGAAGTGGAGCAGTGCACAACAATTAGAAAGAAGGTCAAGGAAGTAGTCGAGAAAGCTCAAATCGAGTATGATGCCTTCAAGACCAAATTGAATGAACCAATAATTTCCAGCTGAAGTGGCTCAAGGGAGAGCCACAATTTTGTGTTGGGGGGCTTTTGGAAATGGGATTAGAAGGCACAAATCATGCTTCCTCCATTGACAAGAAGGACACTAATAGAAGGAAAATTTGACCATGCAGAAGGAGAAGCCGACAAGTCCGAAAGATTTGGTTGAATTATTTAGGAGATTGGTCAAGTGGGCCATTTTGTAATGGCTTAGTAATACTATAAGTAGAGTTAGAAGTAAATTCATTAGGATATAGATAGATAGAAGGATCATCAAAGAATCATTGACTTTCGTAATCTATTATTTTCTACGGATCTAGTTTGGAGGAAGGAATGTATTTTCTAGTCTAAGGTTAATCGACCAAGATATGTTTTGTCTTTTTGAGATGTATCTCTGGGATTGATAATATGAATACTCTATTGGTGACATGATTACATCTCTTGTTTGCATTTCTTTATGACATGGTTAATGATGTGAAGTCTTTAAGTTTTAATGATTAAGTTTGAATGATGTGAATCCTTGTGGGAACTATCGATTTACTATATTTTAATGTCTTTATGAATATGAATCTAAATGATGATGATAATGTGTCTATGTCAATATAATTCTAAGTAAATGTGAATAAGTAGATATGAGTAACCAACCTTATCAGTTAAAAACCTGGATCTCTAGTCAAATTTGCGATAGAATAACTGGTAGGTTGAAATTCCTCTTCCCTCTACAGAAACTTGCTTCATGCAACCCTCCCTCTTTATCCTTTTTGGTAGGTTTAAAACGGATATAATTATGATCAAATAGCTCTTCCAGGGGTACCAGACCCTGAGGTATATAATTACTAGGCAACTAAACAATGTTTTGATCACCTACTTTATCTTTTAACTTGATCCTCTGAGATTCTTCCATATTTAGGTTTTCTTGATCAATATGCATATAAAAAAAATCATCTACTACCTAGAGGAATTTACTAAGCTCATCATCATTCTCAAAGACCTTCCAAAATTTCACATTATCAGGTAGGGATGGCCTATACTTAATCTGGAAATCATATCTCAATTTAGGACGCAAAGGGGGAACAAACATACTTGCAGAGACAGTAAGGGAATCCACTAGATGGTTCATAGCTCTAGGTATGTATGAGAGGTCAAAAAACATGAAAGAGTCTCTGAATTTCCATACCTCATCTTTGTAAGCCTTTAGTTTGACATTCTTTGCTTGAAAAGTGTTATTGACCTGCTGTATGATAAGATCTGCATATCCAAAGATCTTTAGGCACATGATCCCCATTTCCTTGGTAGTCTTAACTCCTAACATCAATGCTTCATATTCTGATATATTGTTATTAGCCTTGAAATCAAGTTTATAAGATAGATGGATAGTCTCTTTTGATGGAGAAATCAAAACTACACTTGCACCTACTGAGGCTTGAGTACTGGCCCCATCAAAAAAAATGCTCTAGATAGATGTGGTTGCTTCCTCAGGTGGCTGATAGGTAGGCTTTGTGAGTTGTATGGATGTTGGTTGGGAATCATCTATCTTCAGGACGCATGCCCCAAATTCTATGTCTACTACATATATGGGATGGTTTATAGAGTTCTTGGCATTACTAATGATGTAGGTGAACTGGTTCTCCCTGTATAGTCTCTTGGTCTCCCCTCCAAACATTGGGATTGTAGCATATGTAAGGTCAATCTTAAGGGTACCACCCAGCCTTTTACTCCATGAACAAGACAAAAGGAGGCCAAACTTAGGTGGGATGTAGGCCACTACTATGTCCACACTATACTTTTTGAAGGTAGTTGGGAGAGGTTTATGACAAGGTCTTTGATGAGGCCTGGGCATTTGACCTTCCTGGATTCAAATGAGAACATATCATGGTAGGGTTTTGTAATGATGAGGCTAAGCTCACCCATCACTGCTTTTGGCATTAGGTTATGGGAAGCTCCTGAGTCCAACAAATAGTTGTGAAGGATTTTATCATGGAGGTTCAAAGATATGTAGAAAGCTGGGAAAGACTCATCCAGCTCTTCAATCATAGGACCTAGGATTATTGTGGGCTTATCATCTTTAAAATTCACAAAGTCGGCATCTATGGGTGTCCATGGCTGAATAGATTTTAGTATGGATGACTTGAAGGAATCATTCTTCATCAGCTCTATTAAGGGAAAAGGGATTTTTAACTTTTGAATTTTTGACTCAAGATTGAAAGCATAGGATAATTTTTCAGAAGATCTTACCTCTTGTGGTGTGGCTTTGAGCTGAATAGGATCATGGGATGATGGCTGTAATGGCCTTTGCTACTGTTTTGGAGGGACAATCATCTTCTTTGCAGTAGCAACGATCTTTTTAGGAGGAGGAGCAGGATGCTTTGTGGGGGCAGGACCCTTCTTCATAGGAGCAACAATTCTGGATCCCAAATTATAACCTTCTTGATCATCTACCTGATATAAATATTCTTCAATGATCTGCTCATTCATGAGGGCTTCCTCATAGTCTACTTGTGTCGGGAAAGAGAGATCATCTTCATCTTCCATACAGTTGATATTGTCTTCTACCTCTCCTTCTTCCTGAGTTAACTTTGGTTCTTCTTCTAGTACAACATTCTGAAAAGGAGCTCTGATCCTTTGATCCTTAGCTTGAGTCCTATCCCTTTGAAGGATCTGAGCTGGTGGGTTGTTTCTTCTATAAGCGACAAAATTAGGTTTTCTGTTAGCAAAATCATTTGGCTCTTTACCCCTCACAGGTATTTTCCCTTGGTCTTTAAGTCTAGAAATTTGAGTTGTCAGACTGTCCAACATTTTGGCCATTTTCTCTATTTTGTTCTCTGATGAAGAAGCCCCTAGAGGATCTGAGGGTTGCTTCTTCCTGTCAATTTTCCCTTTAACCTTCTGAGATCCAATGATATTGGACTCAACTTCAAGGGAAGCATCTTGCATGAGTGACAGAGAAGTTGATCTTCTTTCTCTGAGAATAAGACAGAATTTTGAATCAAATGAATTGGCATAGGTGATTTTGGCTAAAGTGTCAATTGGATTGATCTCAGCAGGGATCTTCCTGAACATCTTGTTAAATCTTTTGGTGAAGCTAGAAATAGACTCACCATTATCTCTCTTCAAATTTCTAAACTCAATTATATAGTAAAGGTGATCTCTTCTCTCTCCCCAATGCTTCAAAAATATGTCATCTAGGGCTTCAATTCCTGCTATTGATCTAGTAGGAAACTCTTTGAACCATTTCCTATCCCGACCATATAGAATTTGCACAAAAACCCTAGTCCACACATCCTCTTCTTTAATGTTTATGTTCTCAACATAACTATAGAATGCCTCTAGGTGTTCTTCAGCTATGAAGTCTCCCTCTCCAGTAAAATTAGGCATGTATTTGAGATAATCTCTAGTAGGCATAGCAGAGAGGGGGTTAGGCAAATTTAGAGGGGCAGCCATATTGGAAATGGCTATGGAAAGGGAAGAAGAAGATACTACTAGTGTGAGTGGTAGATGAGAGAGTATTCGGGGTGGATTTATCTCAGTGGATTCGCCAGGGATTGGATCTACACAAGCAGCAGTACTTGAAGGTTCCTCAACCCTAAAATTTTCTGATTCAACTATAAATTCCTGAGAATTATATGTTTCAGCAGAAGAAGATTGAAATGGAGGTCTATTTGATATAACAACAGAAATACCTCTTGAAATACCTAATGTATATCCCCTTACAACTCTAGAGGTCTATATTAGTGAAGCCCTAGCTCTTCTTAGAATCTCTTCTGGATCTGAAACAGGTGTTACTGGTGGCCCTTGAGGGTTTTCTCTGGTACTTGGTCTTCTTGAAGCCACCTTATTCCAATGGAGTCTCTAGATAGATGATTACAACCAAAATAGTGTCCAAACTTTTTCTATCATCAAAGTAGGATCTATGTCATCTCCCATGGAATATGAGCTTCAATCTCCTCTCCCCGGCAACGATGCCAATTTGTTATCACTCCAGGAAACTCCTCTAGGTTGCAGCTCGAGGATGCCTGGTAACTTAAATTTTTTTAAAGTTTTTTTCTAAATGGATCAATTCAGATGACCTAAAGGACCTCACACACTCAAGACATGGATAAAACTCAATCAAAAGATAAGGCTTCTAACCACCAATGTTCAGAGGGTTGATAATAGGGTGAGTAAATGAAGAACTTACTATGCTGGAAGATTCATATAAGCATCAATCACATACGAATGGCTAATCATAACAAGGAAAAATACTTGCAATTCAACTCATCAACACATAGATAGGTTGACAACAATCTAGTATTAGATAAAAAGAATAAACCTAAATCAAACATTCAAGCATAAGTACAGAATAGAAAAGCGATGGAACCTGAACATATAATGGAAAAAGAGCTTAAATGAAGTGATGAATAACATGAGAAGCTTGATAACAATAAGGGTCTAAAAGTATTTGAATTCGAACACTTGCTTCAACATAAGTATTAGGATTTATATCCTTTACAAATTTATTTTAGATCCTGAAAAGTTGGATCTGATTTACTAAAAATAGATAAAATAACTGTTTTTGCAAAATTAGGTCAAAAAACCCTAATTTAAGTGCTAACCTATCTAACTCTAACACTTGTTCACTCCTTGAAATCTTTGATAACTATAGTGATCACTGAAGTAGAGCTATGACCTGTTATCTGACAGACAAGTCACGGTTTGTCAAAATCGGGTAGGGTTTATGACGCATTTCACCTTGATGGCACCCTTAAAACTGGAATAGACCCCTTCCACCAATGCCTTTAATCAATTTTCATCTTCATAATTCACCCATGAGGTGTTTTTTTCCATCAAAACTAGTTCCTGTGTGTAAACATATCATTTTGCATCCTTTTGTGCTTTTGGTGGTTAAGGAAACAAAATCTCGGGTCTGTAAGCTACCTAAAGCTTCTGCTTTCAGTGGCTAATGAACAGCTGCTGTGTTCACCTAAGCCACTGAAAGTTTTGTTTCTGGAAAATTTTAATCAGCCTTTTAATCATCCTTTTATATCTTTTACCCTTGTCCTTTCGGTATTTCTTCAATGTGCATAGGGTTTGACAAAGCTTGAGCATCATGAGCCGCCTCAGGATCCTGAAAGCTTGTTGCTGCCTCTGCTAGGGTTTCCAGTGCAAAGTGAGCTTGAGAGATAGGGTTTGATTTTTTCTTCTACAACCTCGATAGTCTGATCATTCTGTAGAGCCTAGAGTTGTCCTTCATTAATCTTATATTTCTCCTTTTCAGTAGAACATACATCCCTCTCATTTCTAGAAGAGAATTGTGCAAATCAATATTCTTCTTGGTTAATATTGCATTATTTCTTTTGATCTTTCTATCTAAGACCTCTAGTTCATGTATTTTCCCTAATGGCTGGTTGAGTCTCTAAGACCTTGGTGTTGGTGAGGGAAACTCTTCATGTTCTATTGCAACCTACTTTGTTAGGTCAACTTCCTGCTCCTTTTCTTCTTCTTCTTCTGAGTAGGGTAGGTTAAGTATATTTTCACCTTGTGTTGGGGCCTCCTTCTCCTTTCCACTGAAGTCCAGATTTCTTTTGTCTTGGTTTCTTTTAGAAGTTAGAGAGGTTTGATCCACTGTCACTGGTGAGATAGCCCTCCTCTTTCTCTTGCCACTCATGGGAGTGGTGGACTTCTTTGAAGGGGACTTTCCTTTGTCTTCTGGCTGTAAGCCTGTTTCAAACTCATTCCAAAATAAGAAATATGTCCATGCTATGTTTCTTCTTTGCAGCAATTCTTGGACAATGATTTTTATCAGACCATGGTGAGATAACCTCCTTGCGATTTTGGTGGGTTGGGCCTTGACCTAGTGGGCCATCTTGGTTAGGCTCTTGTGGAGGTAGAAAGGTAGGTTTAAAGGGCTCCTTCCTGTAAAATGGTTCATCAATTTAAAGTGGTATATCATCACCCTATTATACCTTCCTTCACAAGTTATATAAACCAATATTACTTTCAATAACTGCTGCCACTTCTCCTCAAGCTAGGTGGATGGGATGCTTTTCTTCCATACTACGTTCTTGTGTTCAGGATTTAAGTACGACCTGAATTCCACATCCTTAGTAATGGTGGTATTGAACCATTTCTCCCCAGTCCTTGGGAGTTCTGCTACTTCTGCTATTATGGTTTCATCAACCTGGAACTTTTCCTTTCCTATCAATGCCTTAGATCCATCAAAAGAAAGAGTAAAGGCTTCTGCCACTTACTGGTGGGATCCATGGATTTTCTCACAGAACCTGTAACAACCTACATCTTTGAAGAATTGGCATACTTCTAGATGTGACTCAAGATAGCTAATTTCACCTAACTCTTTTATGATGGAAGGTCCTCCTCCTTTCTTCATCTTTGGAATGTGCTTCTATTACCTGCAAAAATCAAAATTTGAATTTTGTGAAGGAGATTAGTGCGCTGGTTTCAGGGATGCCTAGAGCAGTGAGGATGCATGCAGAGAAATGTGTAGTGTACTGAGGATATGGTGTTGATTTTAAGGGGTTAATCAATTGATTGGTACTTGAGTAAGATGACGAAAAACTCTAGTGAGAACCACGAGATAGCCAGTATAGCAATCATTTAACTGGAACTTGATGTTTCGTGGTGGTTCAATTGGAGTCGTGGGACAGATGGAGGGTAGGATAGGGTTTTGGTCTCTATCAATCACTTCAGTTCAATAATGACCTTTTATTCACCAAATCATGATTTTTTGCAGTCCCCCAGTCCTTTCGACAGTTAAGTGCTTGATCATGGTGTTCCTCATGCTGGCGGTGTTTGATTTCAATGGATATGCTAACCATTTTCCTCTTTTAGCACTTTCAGCGATTAAGGAGATCTTGGGTCTAATTTGTAAGCTACCGAAAGCTACGCTTTTTGGTGGCTAATGAATTATTGGTACGTTCACGTAAGCCACTGAAAGATCCTTTTCCAAAATTTCATTAAAAAATAAATCAACAAGCTTTCGGTGGTTAATGTATTCCTGGACCAAATTGTTAAGTTGCTGAAAGCTAGGATTTTCAGTGGCTAATGAACTATTAAAAAGTTCGCCTAAGCCACCGAAAGTTCCCTTTCCAAAATTTCATTAAAATCAAAGTCAACAGGCTTTCAATTGTTAATGCAGTCATGAGTCCAAATTGTTAGCTGCCGAAAGCTGGGATTTTCAGTGGCTAATGAACTATTGAAAATTTTGCCTAAGCCACTGAAAGCTAAACTTTCAAAATTTGTTGAAGAACAGAACACTGGGCATTCCAATTTGGTTAGTCACCCAAACATATTTCATAATATACCTTGCAACCTTCACTACTTGTGCAAAAATAAATTGTCTGAGTTTGACCTATTGAAAATTAATTTATTTAGGAGATAACATCTAGCCCCTACGCAGGGATGGGAACCTCCCTGTGAGGTCCCAAGAACCTAAGACCAAAATGCCTTTCTTGAAAAATAAGAATTAAACCTATCTTCTACTGTTCCATTGGGCATGGATTTTATTTTGTGAGAAAAAAAATAATCAACTAAATAATATTTTACAATAACAAGGCCTTAAAGCCTCAGATGAAATAGGGTTTCAGAAATCGCCCATTTATTGGGCCATCAAACACCTCCTCTCCTTCCAAATTTTGCAATTTGAAGGTGTTGTTCTGCTGCACCTAAGCTATCACAAAAGTTCCTATCCATAGAGAGTCAAAATTTCCATGCTTTCCCTTGTCTTACTTGACAATATCCCATTTGAGAACCCAATCTCCAACCTAAAAGTTGTCCTCCTTTTCCCTTTTGTCAAAAATAATTTTGATCTTCTTTTGATGAGCTTCTGACTTTTCCATCACTTGTTCCCTGACTTGCTGCAACTCCACCAAATCAAGCATCCTCCTAACCATATCATTTGGTTCATCCTATTCCTCATGAAAGAATTTTGCAACTGGCAGAATCAGCTAAATGGGAAAAATGGCCTCAGTACCATAAACCAACTTGAAAGAAGAAGTCCCTATAGATCTCTTGTCAATCACTCTATCAGCCCATAGAGAAAACTTTAGCTTTGAATCCCATCTCTTCTGATTATTCTCCAATAGTTTTATGATGATTCTAACTAGGCTTTTATTGGATGACTCAACAAGGCCATTTCCTTGAGGGTAATAGGAAGTGGAATGCACCAATTGAATTCCCATTGACTCACACATGTTAACCAATGCCCCGTCTTTGAAATCTGGTGCATTATCAGTCACTAGCCTTACTAGGCAGCCAAACCTAATAAATATGTTCTCATATAAAAACCTCATGATGACCTAGTGAGTGGCTTTCCTTGTAGGGACTGCCTCTATCCACTTGGTGAAATAGTCTGTGGCTACTAGGATCCACTTGTGCTAACCACTTGATGAAGGATTAATCTCACCTATGAAATCAAGACCCCACTACTGGAAAGGACCATTCACTACAATAGGTTTGAGGGGAAAGGATTTGATCTGCTAACTTCCTATAAAAATTTGGCACTTGTCACAGGATCTAACAAAGGTACATACATTAGAAAAAAGAACAGGCCAATAGTACCCAGCCCTCAGAATCTTGTGGGTCGTGGTCTTCCAGTAATGATGACCCCCACATGTGCTTGAATGAAACTGATGCATGGCATGGACTAACTCTTCTTCATCTAAGAATCTCAGTAAAACACCAGAAAGATCTCTCCAATACAACAGCTTATCAATTACACAAAATTTAACAGACTTAAACTTAAGAGCTCATGCCTGATTTAGACTAAGTCCAAGGGGAACTTCTAAATTTTGCAAGAAATGAATAATACCTGAGTACCACTCACATGAGGACAAGTTCTCAGCTACTTCTTGACTGTCATGTTTCTCCTCAACTGTTTCTGCTGCTACCTCAGTCTACAAGTTGGTTGAGCTTATGCCAATGAGATTCATGCCAAGTAGCTCATAATTTCCTTCTGTCATAAGCTTAGCTAGGCCTATTCCTTTCAATAGCTTTCTAGGCTTTACTTCTATGTCAAACTCAATCAGCTTTGCTACCTACTTGGCTCTCTTTCCATCAATATCAGGCTATGTCAAAACATCCTTCACAGCAACTGAAGGAACATAAGCCAGGACCTTTGCATGTAAAATGTAAATTCTGAAGGCTTTTAGTGACTTGATTAGAGCATAGGCCTTCTTCTCAATAGGATCATACTTCAATTCAGCATCCCTCAATGTTTTGGTAAAAAAGGCAATAGGGTGATCAAGGAATTCATCATCTTTATGTAACAACACTGTTACCACTGTGTCATAGGATGCAAAGGAGAAAATGTAGAAACCCTTGGTGTAGTCTGGACTAATCAGAGTGGGAGCTTCCATGATATCCTTCTTGATGTATTCAAAATAGCTTATTACTTTCTCTGTCCATTTGACTTAATATTCCTTCCTTAACATAGAGGTTATGTGCTTTATCAGCTCAGAAAAGTTTGGGATAAACCTCCTTAGAAAATTTATCTTACCCAAAAATGACTGAATATACCTTTTTTACCTAGGTATGAACAAATTCTGGATTGCATCAACTCGAACAAGATCAATCTTCACACCTTTAGCTGAACCTATGTGACCTAGGAGTTTTCCCTCACTGAGTGCAAATTGAGACTTCTTTGGGTTCAGAGATATCCCAAATTTTCTACATTTCAGAAACACCCTCCTCAAGTGCTGCAAATGTTCTTCATGGCCGTTGGAGTAAATAGTGAGGTCATCAAGATATATGAGAAAAAATTTGTCTTTCAACCCCACAAAATATATGTCCATGGCCCTCTAGAAAGTGGCCCCAGCATTCATCATGCCAAATGGAATTTTGGCATACATGAAGGTGGCCCAGGGAGTGGTAAACACTATTATTTCTAAGTCATCAAGGTGCATGACAACTTGTTTGTATCTAGATAAACCATCTAGGAATGACATGACACTAGCCCCTAAGACTCTTTGCAACAGATGTTCCATCTTGGGTGATGGATAGTTGTCTTTCTTGGAGAATTTTTTCAGGTTTTTGAAATCCACACATAACCTAATCTAACCTTTCTTCTTCCTTACCACCGCTAAATTTTCAATCCACTTGGAATACCTGAGGGGAATTATGATTTTGGCTTTAAGGAGCTTTTGGATTTCTTTTTCAATCACAGGCAATAGGAGAGGACTGATGGATCTCGGCTTCTGTTTGAAAGGGATGGTGTCCTTCTTCAGGGGAATCCTATGTTGGATGATACTAGTATCATAGGTTTTCAGGTCACTGTATTCCCAGGCAAAGATATCAGCAAACTCTTTCATCAAACTACAAAATTTTGACCTCTAATGAGTAGTCAACTCAGTGGACAGATTTATGGATTTTGGATGACTTTGGATACCTATGTTTTTCTCTTGGATAGCAGGATCTTTTTGCATTTTCGCAGGTTTAAAAGGCATATCATTATGATCAAATAGCTCTTCCAGGGGTACCAGACCCTGAGGTATATAATTACTAGGCAATTGAACAATGTTCTGATCACCTACTTTATATTTTAACTTGAGCCTCTGATATTCTTTGATATTTAGGTTTTCTTGATCAATATGCATATCAGAAAATTCATCTACTACCTGGAGGAATTTACTAAGCTCATCATCATTCTCAAAGACCTTCCAAAATTTCAAATTATCAGGTAGGGATGGCCTATACTTAACCTAGATATCATAGCTCAATTTAGGAGGAAAAAGGAGAACAAACATACTTGTAGAGACAGTAAGGGAATCCACTAGATGGTTCATAGCTATATGTATGTATGAGATGTCAAAAAACATGAAAGAGTCCTTGAGTTTCCATACCTCATCTTTGTAAGCCTTTAATCTGACATTCTTTTCTTGAAAAGTGTTTTTGACCTATTGTATGATAAGATATGCATCTCCAAAGACCTTCAGGAACATGATCCCCATTTCCTTGGAAGCCTTGACTCCTAACAGCCATGCTTCATATTCTTCTATATTGTTAGTAGTCTTGAAATCAAGTTTATATGACATATGGATAGTCTCTTTTGATGGAGAAATCAAAACTACACCTGCACCTGCTGAGGCTTGAGTACTGGCCCCATCAAAAAACATGCTCCAGATAGAGGTGGTTACTTCCTTAGGTGGATGATAGGTAGAATTTGTGAGATGTATGGATGTTGGATGGGAATCATATATTTGCAGGATGCATGCCCCAAAGTCTACGTCTACTGCATATATGGGATGGTTTATAGAGTTCTTGGCATTACTGATGATGTAGGTGAACCGGTTCTCCCTGTAGAGTCTCTTGGTCTCCCCTCCAAACATTGGGATTGTATCATATGTAAGGTCCATATAAATGGTACCACCCAGCCTTTTACTCCATGAACGAGACAAAAGGAGGCCAAACTTAGGTGGAATGTCAAAAACTACTATGTTCATCACTATAGTTTTTGAAGGCAGCCGGGAGAGGTTTATGATAAGGTATTTGATGATGCCCAGACATTTGACCTTCCTAAAGTCAAATGAGAACATATCATGGTAGGGTTTTGTAATGCTGAGGCCAAGCTCATCCATCACTGCTTTTGGAATTAGGTTAAGGGAAGCTCCTGAGTCCAGCAAACAGTTGTAAAGGATTTTATCCTAGATGTTCAAATATATGTAGAAAGGTGGGAAAGACTCATCCATCTCTTCAATCATAGCACCTAGGATTACTATGGCATTATCATATTACAAATTCACAAAGTCAGCATCTATGGGTGTCCTTGGCTGAAGAGATTTCAGTATGGATGACTTGAAGGCATTATTCTTCATCATCTCTATCAAGGGAAAAGGGATTTTTAACTTCTGAATTTCTGAGTCAAGATTGAAAGCATAGGATAATTTGTTAGAAGATCTTACCTCTTGTGGTGTGGCTTTGAGCTGAATAGGATCATGGGCTGATGGCTATAATGGACTTTGCTGCTGTTTTGGAGGGATAGTCATCGTCTTTGCATGAGCAACGATCCTTTTAGCAGGAGGAGCAGGCTGCTTTGTGGGGGAAGGACCCTTCTTCGTAGGAGCAACAATTCTAGATCTCAAATTATAACCTTCTTGATCATCTTCCTGATATAAATATTCTTCCATGATCTTCTCATTCATGAGGGCTTCCTCATAGTCTGCTTGTGTCAAGAAAGAGAGATCAACTTCATCTTCCATATAGTTGATATTATCTTCTGCCTCTCCTTCTTCCTGAGTGAACTTTGGTTCTTCTTCTAGTATAGCATTTTGAAAAGGAGATCTGATCCTTTGATCCTCAGCTTGATTCCTATCCCTTTGAAGGATCTGAGATGGTAGGTTGTTTCTTCTATAAGGGACAAAATTAGGGTTTCTGTTAGCAAAATCATTTGGCTCTTTACCCCTCACATGTATTTTCCCTCGGTATTTAAGTCTAGACATTTCAGATGTCAGAATGTCCAACATTTTGGCCATTTTTTCTATTTTGTTCTCTGATGAAGAATATCCTAGAGGATCTGAGGGGTGCTTCTTCCTGTCAATTTTTCCTTTAACCTTCTGAGATGCAATGATATTGGACTCAACTTCAAGGGAAGCATCTTGCATGAGTGACAGAGAAGCTAATCTTATTTCTCTGAGAAGAAGACAAAATTCACAATCAAAGGTATTGGCATAGGTGATTTTGGCTGAAGTGTCAGTTGGCTTGATCTCAGTAGGGATATTGCTGAACATCTTGTTAAATATTTTGGTGAAGTTAGATACAGACTCACCATTATCTCTCTTCAAATTGCTAAAATCAGTGATATAGTAAAGGTGGTCTCTTCTCTCTCCCCAATGCTTCAAAAATATGTCATCTAGGGCTTCAATGCCTGCTATTGATATGGCAGGAAACTCTTTGAACCATTCCCTAGCCTGGCCATCTAGACTTTGCACAAAAACCCTAGTCCACACATCCTCTTGTTCAATGTTTATGTTCTCAGCATAACTGTAGAATTCCTATAGGTGTTCTTCAGCTATGAAATCTCCCTCTCCAGTAAAATTAGGCATGTATTTGAGATAATCTCCAATAGGCATAGCAGAGAGGGGGTTAGGCAAATTCAGAGGGGCATATCTAGCAACAAGAATCCCTTCCATTTTGGTCAGAGGGGCAGCCATATTGGAAATGGGTCTGGAAATGGAAAAAGAAGATACTGCTGGTGTGAATGGTAGCTGAGAGAGTATTCTGGGTGGATTTATCTCAGTGGAGTCACTAGGGATTGGATCTACACAAGCATCAGTACTTGAAGATTCCTCAACCCTAATTTTTTTTGACTCAACTATAAATTCCAAAGAATTATATGTTTCAATAGAAGAAGATTGAAATGGAGTCCTATTTGATATAACAGTAGAAATACCTCTTGAAATACCTAATGTAGATCCCCTTGCAACTCTAGAGGTCTTTCTTAGTGAATCCCTAACTCTTCTTAGAATCTCTTCTGGATCTGAAACAGGTGTTACTTGTGGCCCTTGAGGGTTTGTTCTGGGACTTGGTCTTCTTGAAGCCATCTTATTCCAATGGAGTCACCAGATAGATGATTACAACCAGAATAGTGTCTATACTTTGTCTATCATCAAAGTAGGATCTATGTCGTCTCCCAGGGAAGCTGAGCTTCAATCTCCTCTCCCCGACAACAGTGCTAATTTGTTATCACTCCAGGAAACTCCTCTAGGTTGAAGCTCGAGGATGCCTCGTAACTTAAATTTTTTTTATGGTTTTTTCTAAATGGATCGAGTCATATGACCTAAAGGACCTCACACACTCCAGACATGCATAAAACTCAATCAAAATATAAGGCTTCTAACCACCAATGTTCAGAGGGTTGATAATAGGGTGAATAAATGAAGAACTTACTATGCTGGCAGATTCATATGTAAAGCAATCACATATGAATGGCTAATCATAACAAGAAAAAATACTTGCAATTTAACTCATCAAAACATAGATAGGATGACAACTATTTTGTATTAGATAAAAAGAATAAACCTGAATCAGACGTTCAGGCACAAGTACAGAACAGAAAAGAGATGGAACTTGAACATATAATGGCAAAAGAGCTTATATTAAAAGATGAATAACATGAGAATCTTGATAACATTAAGGGTATAAAACTCTCCGAAGTCAAACCCTTGCTTCAACATAAGTCTTAGGGTTTATAGCCTTTAAATTTTTATTTCAGATCCTAAAAAGTTGGATTTGATTTACTAAAAATAGATAAAATAACTGTTTTGCAAAATTAGGTCAAAAAACCCTAATTTAAGTGCTAACCTATCTAACTCTAACACTTTTTCACTCCTTGAACTATTTGATAACTATAGTGATCACTGAAGTAGAGCTATGACCTGTTATCTGATAGATAAGTCACGGTTTGTCAAAAGCAGGTAGGGTTTGTGACCCATTTCACCTTGATGGCACCTTCAAAACTGGAACAGGCCCCTTCCACCAGTGCCTTTAATCAATTTTCAACTTCATAATTCACCCCTAAGGTGTTTGTACCCATCAAAACTGGTTCTGTGTGTAAACATATCATTTTGCACCCTTTTGTGCTTTCGGTGGTTAAGGAAACAGAATCCTAGATCTGTAAGCTGCTGAAAGCTTCTGCTTTCGGTGGCTAATGAACACCTGTTGCGTTCACCTAAGCCATCGAAAGATTTGTTTCTGAAAAATTTTAATCATCCTTTTACAGCTTTTACCTCTATCCTTTCGGTATTTCTTCAATGTGCAAAGGGTTTGATCGAGCAGCAGCGTCATGTGCTGCCTCAGGATCCTGAAAGCTTGTTGTCACCTTTGCTAGGGTTTCTAGTGCAAAGTGAGCTTGAGAGCTAGGGTTTGGGTTTTTATTCTACAACCTCACCAGTATGATCATTCTGTAGAGCCTAGAGTTGTCCTTCATTAATCTTATATTTCTCCTTTTCAGCAAGACATACATCCCTCTCATTTCTACAAGAGAATTGTGCAACTCAGTATTCTTCTTGGTTAATATTACATTATTTCTTTTGATCTCTCTGTCTAGGACCTCTGGCTCATGTATTTTCCCTAATAGTAGGTTGATTCTCTGAGACCTAGGTTTTCTTGAGGAAGTCTCTTCCATTGGTTCCTCTTGACCTTCCCTTGGTTTTGGTGAGGGAAACTCTTCATGTTTTGTTGCAACTTGCTTTGTTAGGTCAACTTCCTACTCCTTTTCTTCTTCTCAGTCTGAGTAGTGTAGGTTAAGTATATTTTCACCTTGTGTTGGGGCCTCATTCTCCTTTCCATTGAAGTCCAAATTTCTTTTGGCTTGGTTGGTTTTAGAAGTTGGAGAGGGTTGATCCACTGTCACTGGTAAGATAGCCCTCCTCTTCCTCTTGCCACTCCTGAGAGTAGTGGACTTCTTTGAAGGGTACTTTCCTTTGTCTTTTGGCTGTAAGCCTGTTTCAAACTCATTCCAGAATAAGAAATGTGTCCATACTATGTTTCTTCTTTGCAACAATTCTTGGATAATGATTTTTATCAGACCATGGTGAGATAACTTCCCTACGATTTTGGTGGGTTGGGCCTTGACCTGGTGGACCTTCTTGGTTAGGCTCTTGTGGAGGTAGAAAGGCAGGTTTAAAGGGCTTCTTCCTATAAAACGGTTCATCAATTTAAAGTGGTATATCATCACCCTGTTATACCTTCCTTCATAGGTTATATAAACCATGATTGTTTTCAATAACTACTGCCACTTCTCCTCAAGCTAGGTGGATGGGATGCTTTTCTTCCATACTACATTCTTGTGTTTAGGCTTTAAGTAGGACCTGAATTCCACATCCTTAGTAATGGTGTTCTTGAACCATTTATCCCCAGTCCTTGGGAGTTCTGATACTTCTGATATTAGGGTTTCATTAACCTGGAACTCTTCCTTTCCTATCAATGCCTTAGAGCCATCAAAAGAAAGAGCAAAGGCTTCTGCCACTTGCTGGTGGGAGCCCTGGATTTTCTCATAGAACCTGTAACAGCCTACATATTTAAAGAATCGACATACTTCTCGATGTGACTCAAGATAGCTAATGTCACCTAACTCCTATCTGAGGGCAGGTCCTCCTCCTTTCTTCATCTCTGGAGTGTGCTTCTAGTACCTCCAAAAATCAAAATTTGAATTCTATGAAGGAGATTAGCACGTTGGTTTCAGGGATGGCTTGGAGTAGTGAGGATGCATGCAGATAAATGTGGAGTGTGTCGATGATATGGTGCTGATTTTGAGGGCTTAATCAGTTGATTGGCAGTTGATTAAGATGATGGAAAACTCTAGTGAGAACCATGAGATAGCCAGTACAATAATCATTTAATTGGAACTTGATGTTTCATGGTGGTTCAACTGCAGTCGTGGGAGAGATGGAGGGTATGCTAGGTTTTGGTATCTATCAGTCAATTTAGTTCAATAATGACCTTTTATTCACCAACTCATGATTTTCTACAGTCCCCCAGTCTTTTCGGCGGTTAAGTGATTGATCATGACGTTCCTCATGCTGACAGTGTTTGATTTCGATGGATATGGTAACTGATTTCCTCTTTTGGCGCTTTCGGTGATTAAGGAGATATTCGGTTAAGGAGATATTGGGTCTAATTTGTAAGATGTCAAAAGCTAGGATTTTTAGTGGCTAATGAACCGTTGGTACATCCTCCTAAGCCATCGAAATCTCCTTTTCCAAAATTTCATTAAAAACGAAGTCAACAGGCTTTCGGTGGTTAACATCTACCTGGACCAAATTGGTAAGCTGCTGAAAGCTAGGCTTTTTGGTGGCTAATGAACTGTTGAAAATTTCGCCTAAGCCACCAAAAGCTCCCTCTCCAAAATTTCATTAAAAATGAAGTCAACAAGCTTTCAGTGGTTAACGCAGTCCCGAGTCCAAATTGTTAGCTGCCAAAAGATGAGCTTTTCGGTGGCTAATGAACTGTTGAAAAGTTCGCATAAGCCACTGAAAGATAAACTTTCAAATTTCTTGAAGAACAGAACACTAGGCATTCCAATTTGGTTAGTCACCCAAACATCTTTCATAATATGCCCTGAAACCTTCACTACTTATGCAAAATTAAATTGTCTGAGTTTGACCTATTGAAAATTAATTTATTTAGGAGATAACACAACCACTTATATTTGAGACACATGACAGACATAATCATGTGTGCAAGTTAAATAAGGCATTATACGGTTTGAAGTAGGCACATAGGAAATGGTATGGAAGGATGGATAGTTTTATGCTGAGCTTAGGGTTTACGAAGAGTAAAGCAGATTCCAACCTCTACTTCAAGGTTGAGGATGGAATATCATTGATACTCATATTGTATGTAGATGACATGTTCTTAACAGGTGAGGATGAGCTCATTGTAGATACAAAGAGAATACTTGCCACATAGTTTGAAATGAAGGAACTAGGGATTATGCACTACTTCTTAGGACTAGAGTTGTGGTAGAGTTCATATGGGATATTCCTTGGCTAAGGAAAGTATGCAACAAAGATTCTAAAGAGGTTTGGAATGATGGAATGCAAGTTCATTTCCACACACATGGCATCAAACTTGAAGCTTGGATGTGATGATTATTCAGAGACATTTGATGCCACGATGTATAGACAAATGATTGGTTCGTTGATGTACTTGATGCACATGAGGCCATACATATGCTTTGTTGTGAACATATTGATCTAGTTTCTGATAAATATGAGATGTGTTTGTTATTTTTTCTAGATCTTATTAGCTTGATTAAGATCTTTGTATGAAATAATAACAAGTACAACTAGATGCATAAGATAAAAGAGATACACAAGACACAAATATTTTCACCGGGGAAGCCAAAAAGGATAAAACCCCGAAAACTTCCTCATAATAATGAGATGATTAAAATAAGTAAGAGGAAGTATTCAACAACTATATGCCTCTCCTCCCTTTGTCTCTCTTTCTGTCTCATGAGAACTTGAGAATGTGAGGTGTGTATAAATGAGGGAGAGAACCTCCCTATTTATAATTTTCAAGTCACTGACCAAACATAAGACTGGGGCCCACTTGTCTTCCCTCACAAGGCCGACTTCTCCCAGAGGGATCCAAATACACATTACATGATGTTACACTGGGGAATATTTCCCTGAATTACAATGGAGGTTGTACCTCAAGGTATAGACATGATTAAGACATCCCGCAAGGGGGTAAAAACATCCACAATGGGGGTACAACAACATACAATGATAATATACAACGGAATAACTTCCAAAGTTACAAATACATCAACACTCCCTATTAACTAGGAATGTATTCTCTCTCTTCACAGTCATCAATACATATGGTCAAGTCTTCATCACAAAGTCATCATAACGGAGTCATAGAGTCATCATCATCTTATTATTTGATCATTGTAACATACTATCTATCATCAGAAGTTTCTACAAAGCCATCCCTTTTTCATGTTGAATGTAGGTATAGTCCTTTACCAGGTCTTCATCACATCTCAAGCAAGCCATCATGTAGGAACAATCCAGGACTTTCTTTACATTTCCATGACAATAACCTGCGTATTCAACCTTCTTCTTATCATATCCAGATAATCTCTTTTTTCTTCCATAAGACAAAACAAAACAAACAAAGCATCCACAGTCAACCTACGTTCTATTGAGAACCTCCTAGGTGCACCTCTCGTGCTTCGTGATCTTATTATATCAACGTCAGAACACACATATATGGATATATATGTAAGGATTGATTATGACCCAACAACTTGCTGCATCAAGACCTTTTACGTTCTAGGTCAACCTCAAGGGATTACATTTGAATAACTTACATCTAGGATATTTTACGTTCAGATAACCTTAGGGGCATATTACATCCTAGTAACATGCGTACCACGCCAGGCCTCATTTTTACACTCAGACAACCCACGGGGCATATTACATATGAATATCCTGCATACCATGCCATGTCTCATTTTTTACATTTGGATAACCCATCATAGGATTGATTACATCCAAGGATAACCTACGAGCTTCACTAGGACTGAATACATCCGAGGACAACCTATAAGACTGATTACGTTCGAGCATCCCACTGCACCAATATTTTTCTCACTCGAAAAACCTGTCTCATTTCCCATGTGAAATATTATGCTTATGTAACATATCAGGACTGATTACATCCAAGCATAACCTACGAGCTTCACCAAGACCAATTACATCCAAGGACAACCTACAGGGATGATTACGTTTTAGCAACCTACGAGCTTCATAAGGATTTTATGCTCAGACAACCTGTCTCTCTAGCTATGCTAGAACACATTACTCCCTCTCTCAAGGGATCTCAATATGGATCTCACCAAGTCTTTCTATGAAGTACTAACACTTCACTCTCGCAAGAGGCTTGGTCAACACATCGAATATCTGCTCCTCTTTTTCCACATACTGGAGCTTCACTACTCCTTTTTGCACCATATCCTTGATATAGTGGAACTTGATCTTAATGTGCTTCGACTTGTCATGGAACACAGGATTTCCTGAAAACTTCACGCAACTCTGATTGTTGCAAAAGATACAAGTCACATCCAACTAGAGATCAAACAAGTCAGACAATGGATTTCTAAGCCACACTACCTCACAACTAGCCAAGAAAGTGACAACATACTCTTCCTTGGCTATACTCAGTGCCATGCATGATTGCTTCCTGCTGAACTAGGAGATCATGCCAGTTCCCAAATTGAAGTAGCTACCTGAGGTTCTCTTCCTGTCACTAGGTCTACCTACCCAATATGAATCAACATAACCGTGTAGGTTAATCCTCTAATTCACATCATATTTGAGCCCATAATCCACTACACCTTTTAGGTGCCTTAGTATATTCTTTACAGCTATCAGGTGAAAATATCTTGGATCCATCAGGAACTAGGTCAAATGTTCACCGCAAAGCATATGTCTAGTCTCCTATTTATCAGATACATCAATGAGCCAATCATCTGGTGATACATTATGGCATCGACCGTCTTAGATGAAGCATCACACAAAATATTCAAGTTAGATTCCATAGGTGTTGACATTGCCTTGTAGTCCATCATTATGAATCTCTTCAGAATCTCCACTGCATATTTTCCTTGACCAAGGAATATCTCATCTGCACTCTGCCACACCTCTGTGCGTAAGAAGTAGTGCATCATACCTAGGTATTTCATCTCAAACTCTATAGTAAGTCTCCTCTTTGCATGTGTAATGAGTTATTCTTAACCTATTAGAAACAAGACATCGACATATAGCAAGAGAATCATTGGTATTACGTCTTCCACCTTGAAGTAGAGGTTAGAATCTACATTCCTCTTGGTAAATCCCAAGCTCATCAAGAAGCTATCCATCCTACCGTAACATGTCCTCAGTGTTTGTTTCAATCCATACAAGGACTTCTTTAATTTGCACACATGGGTCTTATTATCATGTGTCTTGAATCCCAGTGGATGTTCCACGTACACTTCCTCCTCGACTGCACCATTCAAGAAAGACATCTTGACATGCATTTGGTGTATTTTCCATTTCATAACTGCTGCCAAAGTAAGTATGTTCCTAATGGAAGTGTACCTTGCCATGGGTGCAAATGCATCTGAGCTGAACAAAAGTTTGCACACACAACGATTACCAAAATATTTGGAATATCGAATAAGCCATAATAAATAATGTGTTGTATTGGTGATAGGATAGATAAGATAAAAGATTATTACAATGGTTGATAACCCACCTATTAAATAGGGCTTGGGAAGGTTGAATTAAGGTCATGTCCTTTTATCTTAATTATGTTTATTATTAATGATTTAATTATTATATTTATGTTATGTTCGTTACATTGCCTTCCCCTTAAGGGAACCTTTGTCCTCAAATATGTATTTGACATTAATGTCTGATTTATTTTAATCTATCATCTTGGAATTCTTTCCCTTTTGCATTTGCGACATTTGAGGAGATGAGCCGATACAAATTATGGATTCCCCAGGAGAATTGTCGCATCATATATGATGTGGTCCATCCCAGATCTATTTTTATCGGAGCTCTGAGATCTTTTTGTGGGACATTTCGTCTCAATTGTTGCTTAGTATGTTGATATTTTCGCATGTCCGCATAAGTCTTCTGTAAATATTCATTTTGAGCCTGTCATTGGTCAAAATGAGGATTATAATTAGGATTTCTATAAGGTGTAGGTGTTGTTTGTTATTCTTTCTTTTGGACTATGGAGAGGACTGGCTTCACTTCCTCCATTTGATTTTTGGATGCATTTTCCTGCAATGTGCTTCTTGGTTCTCCAGTAGATTGTTTATGATTCTGAATCTTGCGATTTTTTTTCAATTTCTAACTCCTTGATCTAGTTCTGTAGTTCCTGATTACGATTATTTAAACATAGGTTTTCTTCTTGCTTTTCTAGTATTTTTCCTTCGAGGTCTTCACCGGAGTGTTCTCTCTTGCTACTAGTTTTCAATTTTTTGATTTTTGTAATCAGTGTTTTGTTATGATTTCTTAGTCTAAAAATTTCTTCAAAATTGTGGGATATTGTTTTATTGCTCTTCACGATCTCCAACTTGTGTTCTTTTTTAGAGTCGCTATTTTGTTGTTGAATAACTTTTATCTATTGTCGATACTGGTCGACCATTGATTCTTGATCTGTTAATCTCTATCGTATGTGTGTCAGTTCTTCATCTTTGTCGTTAACGATTTTGTTTAAGCGTATTATTTCTTCTTCGTAATCACTTATTTCTTTATTTATATCTTGATTTTTTGTTTATGATCAAACCGAATTTCGTCTTTTAATTTCTCAATTCGAGAAGACAAATTTTCTATATGATTTTTCTGGTCGGAAATTTTTTGTTCCTTGCGCTCTTCTTGCATCTTATGTGATTTAATAAACATTTTAGATTTCATATTTATGTCCCGTAACTCTTCATTGTCTCTCTGATAATATTTTAACTTGGCTTCTAATTTCTCTTTTTATAGTCGTAAATCATATTCCATGATCTCCAATTTCTTCCACACTAGATGGTGATGGTCTTTGATTTTTTCGATTTTGTTTTCCTTTGACTATTCTTCAACAATATTTGGTCTTCTTCGTTAAATTAAATAACCTTTTTTCCAAAAAATAAAATAATTATTATTATTTCTTTTTGGACCTTTTTTTTTAAATAATAATTTTTTTTTTAATTATTTAAAAAATAATAAAAATTTTATTTTTATGTTTTTCTTTATGACTTCCTTTTACTCTTTTTTTTTTGTTTGTTTTAATATAATAAAACAATATAAATACGTTATGTTAGAATATATTTGAAATAAATATTATATTTAAAATAAATATTATATTATAATATTTTTTTGGTTTTTTTGGTGTGCAGGTCGTCGTGGAGGTGGGAACAATGGTGCGAGAGGATGGGTGTTGTTAGGGAAAGCGTTGATGGAATGGGAAGGCATGTGTGTATTTAGGAATGGTGGATGGAGGAGGCATGGTGGATGGAGGAGGAATCGCAACAATGTGAGGGAAGTGGAGCAACAGATGGGGAGGTGCTGGTGGGTGGAGTGCGGGGGAAGCGTGAGGGCACAGTGAGGGGATGGTGCGAGGGAGAAGCAAGGAGGAAGGGTGATGGAGTAGGAGAGGAGGTGGCTGGCGTGGAGGTGGACTAATGATGGGGAGCTGTGCAGAGGCTAGAGCAGCAATTTTTTTATTTTATTCATCCTTCTTCTTTATGCTGACGATATTGTCCTTCTGGCAAGGTGTTCTTCTGATCTTGATAAGAAGCTTCGAATCCTCAAATATTTCTTCTCTAACATGGATATGACTGTTAAAATTGACAAAACAAAAGCTATGATTATCAAATCCAAGAATGATACATACGCTAATTTTATGTATGACAATAGCAACTTGGAGGAAGTGTCTTCTTACAAGTACCTAGGAATTGATAT
>LPNX010211269.1:553370-582891 GCA_001517045.1 Pseudotsuga menziesii
GAATATCCGCGTATGTATGCAGTTATCGGGGTAAAAGCCGCATATATCACGTTTCTTATGTTTTTAGGGATGATCAAGGACACATCAAAAGACAAAAGGTGGTCCATAGGGGATAATGAGTCTGCAGCGGGACAGGGGAAGGCTATACAATGTGTGATTCACCTAGTGTGGTGAAATCCACTATAACACCCCTTCCTTTGAGTCGAGTATTCCCTTTAGTGTTAGAACTTGAACCTTCTTTTCACCTGTCTGATTCTCGTTCTTCCTACCCCCCTGGTGAAGATTTTCTCCTTAGTAACCAGGGTTTTTACGTTGGGTATGGAAGAAAAATCGTCAGAAGAAACGAATTTTGGGGGGCATGTCTAGCCCCTAGCAACCATGCCAGGGGTAAGCTTCGCTAGCAATCATGTTGGGGGTAAGCTTCCAACATATGGATATCATGTTAATGGGTTTTTTCAAGCATAGTTTACCCATTTGTTTTGAGCTTGTGTAAGAATGAAACCAATCCCTAAGCATTCTTTCAACTGATCTTCGAGATCGTTAAAAACAGTAAGATGGTGTTGAGATTACTTTTCATTTTTCATGCTCTGGTTAAACTACAAAAAGTGGTTTGATCTTAGTTTATTACTTTTTCATGCTCTGGATTCAAACATGAAAAAGGTTAATGGAGTCTCCTTTAAACTCTTTTTAGACTCTTTCAATGTGAAAATATTGTTGACTACTTCTCTTCTTCACACTCGTAAAAGGACCTAAAGAGTCGTCTTCCTAGTGATAGTTTACCCCTTTTTCAGACCAGGGGGCACTACTTACGAAAAAGGTACACTCCAGTCAATCATGACTGGAAGAGTTCTCTTGGGTATTATTTTACACTTTTTCGGGCCCTAGAGTCTAAATCATACGAAAAAGGACCCTTTGGAGTCTTCTTTTGTCTTCGTTTAGACTCTCTAAACATGAATGATATCGAGTTAAATTTCATTGGACTCGTTAAACTAAACACTGAGAGACCCTTTTTTGGGAACGAACCCCTCATTTCTCAGGTTCGTAAAACATATGAGAATGGACTTGTCTTCAGATAAGCTACAATGAGTGTTTGTTACCCTCTTTGGACTCACAAAAATGAAAAGATGTACTCATCAATCATGATGAGGAAATTAAGGGAAGAGAATCAATTCATTTTTCAAATAATATGGCAGTTTGTCGTCACCTTTGAACATGGCACTTGTCTGCATTTCATTCAGTTAATTGGGTAAATCAGCTTGTCTTTAAGTCGATCCACTTTCATGAGTCATGTAACTCCTTTGATTCTTTCAAAGAATGCATTGTCCAATGTCGTATTGTGTTCCACCTCATTAGTCAATGCTGCCAATTCTTTTGTCATGTCGCCCGATTTTCAAAGGGAAGTTAGAAGTTTACCTTTGCAGTTAAAACAACCTTTGTGTCAATACTTTTGAGTCAGTCCAATGGTTACATTATCTACAACATTTCAAAACTTTGTTCCGAGTTTTGTGTCATTGATGTAAGATTCATCATGGCCCTCCTTCGACAAGACTATTCCTGTCGACATCAGCTCATCATCCAGGAATTAGTCTTAGAAACAAATTTAGTACCTTGAGATCTATATGCCTCAATGACAGATTTTCTAGCTATCAACATAGGTTCACATCATTGACCTTCGATCAAGATATTAGACTAAGTGTTCAACGTCAAAACATCTATTCATACTTAGTAGATTGTACTAGAGTACCTTGGGAATCATTGACATTAATGGTGATCTCCCTCGCACTTGTTAACGATTCACATCATTGACCGGTAATCAATTGGTTTCTACCATATTTGACTTCAGATCATTGTTATCACATGGATAGAATCGTACTTTGTGGAAGACGAGACAAAGACCGTGGGTGTCTGTTGGAAAGCACTCATAGCTTTCTCCCCAGGTTGCGATGGAGTATATTGTATGAAGTACCAGCATGGATCCACATTTGTATGGTTGTGGTTATGCTCGAATTTGTGTTTGTATGACATAGATCTACATTGTATGTTTGGTAGCTTTGTCCAAGTTTGAGTCCTCTATCACATGTATCTATGATGTATTCTAGTAGCCATGTTTGTTTATCTCTCTCATGGATCTGCAGCCATGATGCAGACACATTTTGCTCATGATTCAAAAGTATTGATGTATTACATATGCTTGGTTGATGACCTTCGATCAAGCTAATTCTTTCCTCGAAGTGATAACTTGCTCTTTCAAATCTCTCTCCTATCGTATCCCTCTAGCCTCATGCTTTGGGGGGCATTCTGTTATACCTAAATCTCATCATCAGCATGTGATGAGATCCCAAACTTTAGTGTTTCCCTCAATCCCAAATTATGAAGCAAGAACATTCGTCCAGACATCAAATTTGTATATGAAAATCCAGCACCGCTTCTACCCTTTAGTTAAAAAGTGGTACCTTCTTCAGCACCATCTGTAATATGTTGGAAGTAAGTGGTGGCATAGCCTTTACCCTTTAAGAAATGCATGGTTCTTCCTAAAACCACTCTATCATGGTGAACAAGAAGCGATGCCCTTGGTAAAAAGTGAAAAGAGAGAGGTTCTCATGAAGCTTCTCAAAAGAAGGCTTCGTGGCACCCTTATCCCTAATCACTAGAGTCAGTTGGGCTCGAGATCCATCCTTGTAGGATTTCCTAGCCACCTCACCCATCAATTTCTCAACCATTCCTATCCATTCCAAGCCTATAAAAGTAGGCTTAATCTCCATCGTTGAGGAGAGAGTAATGTTATTTTGTTTATTTGATATTCTAGACTAAGTCATTCAAGAGAGCTTGAGGGAGCAAGTTGGATCTATTGAGGACAATATGTTGGTTTTGTGAAAGAGAATATCAACACTAAGGCATAGGTTGTAAACTATTTCTTCATTTTATTAATATAAAGTTGGTTCCTTTCCCATATACTTGTTATGTTATAATCTTGCATGTTATTGTCAGATTCCTTAGTCACTGACATAGATCTATAGATGATGTTATGGTATATTAGATATCTTTTGTGTTTGATTTGTTTATGCAGGTATTTATTTGGAAACCTTTTGTCATAAGAGAAGAACCACATCACTCCATCAAAGATTGTATTCCAGGTGTTTATAGCTTCTAGGGAAAATCTTCCAACCTTATCATGAACTATTTGTTCTGGATCTGAACCATTCAAACTAGAGGAACAACTTCTATCCACAGAAGGTGAAAAATTATCTTCATGGTTCTATGGAATTGCTTCTCTAATTTCCATATCTCATCCTCTTGTCTCTTGAGGTTCCTCGACCTCAGGAATGGGTGTTCTCATGGATATGAAGTATGTCAAGTCAAAGGTTACATCTCTACTGATGTAAATATTCTTGAATCCTGGGAAGTATATTCGATAGGCCTTTTATGTATCACTGTATCCTACGAATATACCCTTTCTCCCAGAAGAATCGATCTTAGTCTTTTTCTCCTTTGGGATATGTATGTACACTGGGAAACCAAATATTCTTAGATGGATGAATTATGGGTTCTCTCCTGAGAAATCCTATTCAAGAGTCTTATTGTAAAGTACTCGATGAGGAGTAGAGTTGTACATACACAGTTGTTCTTGATGCCTCCGCCCAAAGGTGCATAGGAATATCCTGATCAGGCAGCATAGATTTTTTTGCTTCCATCATGGTTCCATTCTTTTGTTCTACAGCCCCATTATGTTGAGGATTGTATGGAGTGTTCAACTCCCTCTTAATCCCAGACTCTCTGTAGAGTTCCTTGAATTCCTCCGAAGTGAACTCTCTACTATTATCTTACTGTAGAGTCTTGATCTTCCTATCCATTTGGTTCTTGACCAAGGATTTATATTCCTTGAACTTACTAAAAACTTCATGTTTCCCTTTCAAGAAATATATCCAGGTCTTACATGAGAAATCATCTATAAAGGAAAGATAGTACACATACCCACTTAATGAACTAGAGGACATAGGTACGCATACAGTTGAGTTTACTATCTCCATTATTCCTTTAGCCTTGTTCTCACTGCCGGGAAATTTCATCTTCAAATTTTTTCCTTTTGCACATCCTTTGTGAATTCCTTCATGCTTTTCCTGGATCTATGGCAGTCCTAAGACTGCTTTGGTTGCCATTGGTAGTGCACTGTAGTGCACATGTGCAAGCCTTCTGTGCTATAGTTCACTTGGTTCAATTGACTCAGTTATTGTTTAGGATGCCCCATTAGCTTATACAGGCCTCCGTATTCTTCTCCAATCACTATTGCACCCTCTATTGTCTTTCCTCTGGGCCACATCAGAACTTTTCCATCGATAAAAGAAACCCTACTCGCTTTTTCATCTAGTGCAGAAATGGAGAGAATATTATTCTTCAATCCTGGAACATATAGCACATCCTTCATCTTTAAATATTTTTTGGGGTATGAAGCTTCTCCACTCCATTTTATGGGGTATTGATAGTTATCCCCAAGTTTCACCTTGTGGGGTGAGTCATGTTCAGACATATTAACAAATGATTCCTTGTATCCCGTCATATGTTTAGAAGCTCCACTATCCATAAGCCAATCATTGCTTCCATGTGAGATAGTGCTGCTGAGATTAGCACATACTCTTCATCTGAATCATCCTTCTCCCGTTTGAATATTTTTTTGTTGGTTCATCATCTTCGGTAACATGAGCATGGTGTCTCCTTTTCTCGATGGGACAATATCTTGCAAAGTGTCCCTTTTCATCACAAGTATAACATCTAACATTTGAAGTATCTCTTTTGGTCTTCTTTGGTTTCTTGTCCTTCTTCTTGTTGTGATGAAATTTCTCCTTCTTATCCTTCTTCTTGAAGTTCTTCCTGGTGTGAACTGTGAGAGATTGATCATTAGTTGCTCCCATATTTCTTCTCTTGTCACAAGTCTAACTTCTTCTTGTGCACATTCTTCTCAAAGTCTGTTGAAAGAGATCAACTTCCTTCTTGCACAAATTTCTTGAATGAATGAGTCCCGTGATCTAGGGAGACCATTCAAGGTATTCATTACAATTTCTCCTTCTTTGACATTTTCTTCAACCACTTCAAGTTGTTCTTTTATTTGAGCAATCCTTGTGAAGTAACACTATATAATATCGAAGTTCGATATCTTTGCATTCTTCAATTGGTTCCTCAAAATCATCTTCCGATTGGTGTTCTTTCCTTCCAACATCTTTGTCAAAGCATAATATACTCCTTTGGTGTCTTGAATGAAGACACATGGGGGATGAGGTGATCCTTAATAGAATATGCAATGATTCTCTTATCCTTATCCATGCTTCCCTTATGAGCAGCCTTATCCTCATCTCTCTTTGGTTCTGGAACCTCCTCCGTGATGTACTGATCCAAATCATTTTCTTCAAGGATCGGGGAGATTATGTACTTCCATGCTCGAAAGGTATCATCCCCTCCAAGTTTGTCCTCAAGATGAGTATGGTGAGTCATCTTTTGAAATGAGAACCTCAAATGGAAATAGAAAATATTTAGATCTTACCGATTTGAGGTGTCCAACCTGGTTTCGGAGCTCGATGACTTAGGGTTTGTTAGAGAAACCCTAATTTTCCAAACTTGGAGTTTCGGAATTCTGTTTGGACAAAAATATTCGCCTCCTTGAGGCGATTTGCTCATCTAGGTCACTCTCTAAAAAATGAGTTGGGAAGCCTCCAAAACATGATGCCATAGTTCCTCTTGGTACGAGTGACAAGGTCAAAAATGAAACTTCTTCAATTCAGAAACTGCCTCCACCAAAAGATGCACCCTACTAAGGCGAGTTATCCTAGCCCTGTTTTCTTGATGATCTATGGATAGAACAACTTGAACTAGGAATCCCTAGTTTGCACAGCTGCACAATGCCTTCTTTTAGAGAGGCTCTGATACCATGTTATTTTTTCTAGATCTTATTAGATTGATTAGGATCTTTGTCTGAAAGAATAATAAGTATAGCTAGATGCATAAGATAAAACAGATACACAATACACAAAGATTTTCACCAAGGAAACCATAAAGGAGAAAACCCTACAAACTTCCTCACAATAGTTAGATGATCAAAAGCAGTAATAAGAAGTATTCAACAGCTATCTGTCTCTCCTCCCTTTGTCTCTCTTTCTCTCTCATGCAAACTTGAGAGTGTGAGGTGTGTATAAATGAGGGAGAGTGCCTCCCTATTTATACCTTCAAGTCACTAAGCAATAATAATATTGGGGCCCACTTGTATTCCCTCACGGGGATGAATTCTCCCAGAGAGGCTCCAAATACACATTACATGATCTTACACTAGGGACTATTGTCTTGACTTACAATAGAGGTTGTACCTCAAGGTCTAGACACAATTAAGACATCCCGTAAGGGGGTAAACATATCCCCTACGGGGGTACAACAACATACAATGATAATATACATTAGAATATCTTCTGAAGTTACAATTACATCAACAGTGTTCACATGGTTATGAAAAAACATGTATTGAGGTACCTGAAGGGTACAAATGAGTATGGGCTCAAATATGTGATGGATCAAAATATTAACCTACATGGATATGTTGATTTGGACTAGGAAGGAAGTGCCATGAATATGAAAAGCACTTCATGTTGCTACTTTGGTTTTTTATCCATCATGATCTCTTAGTTTATTAGGAAGCAGTTGAGTGCGGAACTAAATACAACAGAATCATAATACACTACAACATGTTTGGTTAGTTGTGAGGTAATATGGATATAGACTCTACCGTCATATTTGTTTGATCTCTAGTTAGAGGTGACTTGTATATTTTGTGACAACCAGAGTTGTGTGAAGTTGTCCAAGAACTCGATGTTCCATTACAAGTCAAAGAATATCGAGATCAAGTATCACTATATACAGGATATGGTGCAAAGAGGAGCAGTGAAGCTCTAGTATGTTGCAACAGACAACCAGATATCCAATTTCTTGACCAAGATTATGGAAAGAGTGAAGTTTGAGTACTTCAAGGACAAGCTTGGATTTGTGCATATTAGTGTCCATTGCAGGAGGGAGTGATGAGTCCTAGTGGTTCCCTACATCCAATATGAAAAAGGACTAGCATGTAGATGATGAAGTCCTAGATGGTTTTAGGCCTACATCCAGTATGAAAAAAGGACTAGCTTTGTAGATGACGAAGTCCTAGATGGTTCTAGGTCTACATCTAGTATGAAAATGGAATGTCTCTATAGATGACAATGTCCTAAATGGTTCTAGGCCTACATCCAGTATGAAAAAGGACTGGATTTGTAGATGATGAAGTCTTAGAGTAATATAGGCCTACATACACTATGAAAAAGGATTGGAAATGTAGTTGATGAATTCCTAGAGGGATCTAGGCCTACATCTAGTATGAAAAAGTACTGGCACGATAGTTGTTGAAGTCCCAAAAGGATCTAGGCATGCATCTAGTATGAAAAACGGACTGGCACTACAGAGATACGCATGCAATATGAAAAAGGAATAGCACTACATAGATAGGAATCCAATAAGAAAAAGGACTGGCATTGCAGATATGTACATCCAACTTGAAAAAGGGTTGGCACTGTAGAGATATGTTGACCTACATCCAACATGAAAAACGGTTGGCACTGCGGATATGTACATCCAACATGAAAAAGGGTTGGCACTGTACAAGGTACATCTAGCATGAAAAAGGGTTGGCACTGTACATATGTGTTGACCTACATCCAACATGAAAAAAGGTTGGCCCTATAGTTGATGAATCCCTAGATGGGATCTAGGCCTACATCCAAAATGAAATAGGGCTCGATCTATAGAACATCTCATGATGTATATATTTGAGAAATGTGACTAGTCAATGGTCAACGAGATGGGATTTGCTACAACAAATCCAATTTTGATGATGATCTAGTGATGATGATGTCCAGAGATTGTATCCAGTTGTGGCGATGACCACATCGGAAGAATACCTTCCTTGTTAAGGGGGAGTGTCATTGTAAATGTAACTTCGAAAGATATTCTTCATTTTGTTGTATTATTATTTTATTATTATTATTATATTGTTATTGTAGCTCCTTTAGATATTTGTTTCCTCCCTTTGAATATGTTATTATTATAATTGTTCATACAAGAATATCGAGGTAAAACCTCTATTGTAAGTAAGGGAAATAGTCCCCAAAAGAATAAATAGGTCACCCACGTGAAAGAGTATAAATAGGGAGGCACCCTCCCTCATTTGGACACACAACAAGTGCAAGCAAGTTCGCTCCAAGGAAGACAGAGACAAGTTTGCTAGTGAAGAAGAATAAGAAGCCATTGAAGTTATCTTATATCTTGTGTTTTCTATCTTTGTTTGACATTGTATTAAGTGATGATTCTATACTAAAGAAGTTATTGGGTTTTCCCAGGATAAAATCTTTGTGTCTCTTTTGTATTGTGATTGTCTATCTTTCAATGATATTATTGCAATAGATTATAGATCTAACATATTTAAATTAAAGTGAAAACTTGAACATTGTTCCTATATGAACAAAGCAATTTTTGAAGATTCTTTCTTTCAACCTAGATTATGTGCTACAAACAATTCTGCCATTCTAATTATTTTCCCCCAAGATGATTCTTTTGTGATGATTATTAGGATTATTCCTAAAGATATTTCCAAGTCTGGTGGATGGGGATATTTTGATGGAGTCTCTCAAGGAATCCCATCCATGGGAGGTGCAGGAGGGGTGATTTATCAAGATGAAAATCATTGGACCAAGTTTTAGGAAGCCACTGGTTAGAGTACAAATAAAACGACTGAGATGATGGATCTCAAGCTCTTGTTAATCATAGCTCTTTAGGAGAATTAAAAAATTCCAGATTTTTGGTGACTCAAAATTGGTGGTAGAGTGGTTTTGTTAGAATCGACCTCCTAGGAACATCCATTTAAGAGAAATTTATGAACAGATTGAATTGTTGAAAGGGGCATTTGAAATGATCTCATTCACCCATATTTTCAGAGAAAGGAATGAGATAGAAAATGGACTTTTAAAGGCTAGTCTTCAAATGGGTCTTGGATTTTGGCATGAATGGGAGATGTTAGGAGACACTTTAGAAGAACTGGAACTGGGTCCTTATCCAGGTTGACATGAGCCTGACTTGATCATTTTCAAGGATCATTTTCAAGGACATATCTTCTTCTTTTTTACCTTTTTCTCCCAATTTACTTTGAATGTCTCACATGAGAAATTTTGGTATTTTATGGGACTATAGTATGTGTATACCTAGTTCTCTTCTAAGTATTTCTTCTATGACAATGTTATAACAGTTGAAGACTGTATAATGTTTCGACAAAATGTTTATAAAGTTTTGGTAAGGTAGTTTTTATCATGACTTTTACAAAGGAAAGACTTCTAAACCAATGTAAAATATGATTTTAAATTAATATAATTTGAAAAAGAAAAAAATAATGGATAAGTTACCACTCCTTCCCACTTATGTCATTTTAACTCATTTAAAATTATTATAAAAAAAATGATTCCTTGTAAAAAAAATCGCTGCCTTACATATGAGGAATCCATACACAACTCATGGAAAAATGTTAAAGGTAACGAGAAGAAAATCGATGCCTTACTTATTCATGGAAAAATGATAAAGGTAACGAAAAAAAACAAAGATTAAAACATACTTTAATGTTAAGGGTTATATTAATAAAATTGTCAAAGATTATTCAAAGCTCATTAGAGCTTTACATATACCCTACAAAACGCATTTATGTGCCATCTTCCACTAGTTTTTCCTTTTTTCTTCATAATTTGCATCATGGCAACTCATACACATAACATGAAAACTAATAATTAAGTGAACCATATAAAATGTCAACCACATGAAAACTAATAATTCAATGAACGAAACAAAGCATCCATCCATTATAATATTGAAATACAATAATCTTTAATAATCCATCCATCCATTATAATATTGTAATACTATAATCTTTAATGAAACCCAACATTATAAAAATGTATTTAATATTTATAAATTTTCTCTTCTTTACATATCCATTATAATATTCTTTTAGAGAAAGCGACATTTTTGTAGTATCCATAAATCTTTTGAATGCAATGTGACATGATGATATTCGATCGTTCCTAGTTATTATTTATTCATATAATATATATATAATTAATATTTAAAATTAGATGATTTGCGTGTCATACTATTGTATAATATATGTTGACTAATATTGTTCTACGTTAACACCCTCTACTCTTTATAGCTACTATAATATATGTTTTTCATGTGATTTTATTTCAAAATAATATATAATATATGGTTATAAGAAAGTTTATATTTCTAAATATATGCAATGTTGTTTGATAATTAAATAAAAAGAATGTTTTCATGATGACATTGTGAAAGTTGAAGGTCAGAAGGAAAACCAATTATTCCTCTGGTTTCACATAGCTTTTGTTTCAAGGTTTATTTTCACTTTCATCATGAGAGAATTCAATTGTAATAATTTAATAAATATAAAGGCTACCTATTTGTGTGATAAAACAATAAAGTGGACAAATTTGTGAAGTTCATGCGCCATTTATTTATTTTTTTCTTAAATGATGATATCGAATAACAATTAAGTATCATAGTTGATATGGACAAGGAGTAAGAGTAATTTTTTTAAATGATGACATCGAATAACAATTATCATAGTTGATATGGACAAGGAGCGAGAGTAAAGGTTTTCAATGTTGTTATATAAAAAACATTCTATAGTTGAAAATTTTATTATACTTTATATGGTGGGTTGTAGGTTTAAAGTTTTATGAATTTGATTATTTTGGTTTTTTATGATCTTTGTTTATATATATATAATAATAGTGTTGAACATTGTTAAAGTTTAATATATTGAAAAATATAGATTTTATATTATTGTAAAAATATTTATATATAAGTTTTAAAGTATTCAAAATTATAATTTTAATAAAAATTTAATATCTTAATTTTAGTGATAGTAAATTTAAAAAGTTCAAAATCATAGAAAGTTTAATTTTTTTAATGTATTTTCTAACAAAAATGGTTACTTTGTATTGATATCAAAAAAAGGATGCGGCTTAGCCGAGCATCCTATAGTACATTAGATTATTGTTAATAAAGAATATATACCTAGATTTTGACAATATTCAAAGGAGTGGTATCATACCAACTAGCTATTGTTATCCTGCTTCTATTTTGTCAATCTATTTTATTGAAGTATAGTCTACAGTACTTGCCTACATGTAAGCTGCATTTACAAAACATTACAAATTTATCAAAAAATTAGATCATGGCCTTTACAAGCGTTCTTCCATCCCTTCATCTGAACTATCATGATGAACATCTTTGACTAGATGATATACATCAATGGCTAATGTTGGATGCTTCTGATAATTAAATAAAAAGAATGCTTTCTGATCTTCGTCTGGAAATTGTGCCTTCCTTGACCAAAATTTTCCTGCGTTATGACAACTTTTTCTACACTTTCCTGGTTTTCAAATTTCCTTGCTTTTCCCTGCTTTTAACAGTTGATATCTTTTTATGACAGATTGTTTTTCCTACAGTTTCTATTTTGGATAGAGTTCTTTTTTATCATTTTCTTGATTTGCTCTAGGTTTCCTTTTCTAGTTGAGAACTCATGGCACACTTGGCCTCATGCACACTCC
Source organism: Pseudotsuga menziesii (assembly GCA_001517045.1). Taxonomy (NCBI): domain Eukaryota; kingdom Viridiplantae; phylum Streptophyta; class Pinopsida; order Pinales; family Pinaceae; genus Pseudotsuga; species Pseudotsuga menziesii. The sequence continues at coordinate 565,052 of LPNX010211269.1, forward strand.
TTGTTACCTAGTAGATGTACAACTCATTTCTCAAATTAATTATTCTCCATAATAATTAACTACATACAAATAACCAGAATTAGGAATTTAATCTAATGCATGCCTCCATAGTATTAATTAATCAAAATCCCCTAGGCATAATTCATTTAATTCATTTTTAAACCGCTAGGAATTGACAAGATCAACACTTTTAATGTCCTTCAAGGAAGGGACATGACATTCCTCCCCTCCCAAGTCTACTTGTCCTTAAGCAGAAGCAATACAAGGCACTACAAAATTTGTTCACCCTTCAAAGTGACATCTTCACAGCGAAACCCTTTTCACTACACCAATCTAGTTGTAGTCATTCCCCTAATGACTATCTCTTCTTCCAAAATATTTTCTCCCAGTTAAGATAACTTAGTAGAATGCATGGATCCCACTACCTCCTTTGCATAGATCTAAATTATCCTGCTACTTTTGGAAAGTTGTCTTTCCAAGAAATGTCAAGGTCCCAATGTCTCAACTGCATCCTCCAAAATATCACAACCAACTGAAAGAACCTGTCATTAGAAAGGAGGTCAAAATCATACCACCCCAATGGAAATTGATCACTCCCTTACCAAATTGAACATCCTCACATGAACCAACATCCTTAGTAGTGATATGGAAATCACCCACAAAAAAGATGGAAGAGCATTCATCTTCACTTTCTTCTCCCATGCAGTCATATTGTAGTGACTTGCACTCTAACTCAGGAATCTCTCCCTCTACTTCATTTCTATTCTTCTCCAGGAAACTTGAGACTTCTCTATCTTGAATGGTACTCTTGTCACAACTTTTAGAAGCTATGTTTGAAGAAAAACCAAACAATCTCATAATGCTTGAACAAGTAGATGGCTTTGATGAATCTTTACCTTTGGTTCCTCTTTCTTCTTGTTTACTCATAGAGGTGGAACAAATTGGTTCCTGTATGGATTATTTGATGCTCTTAAAAGAATGCTCATCAAAATTCTTGGGAAAAAACACATACTTGAAATAAATATATTCTTTGAAATAAATGTCTGCACAAATATTCTTACCCAAAGGTAGATACTCCTAGTAGCAGCAAGGCATGTTTTCACATGCTTCTATCATCTTTGCCAAGTCTTTCTTAACCATTGGACAATCAAATCTGATATGTTATCAATATAATGGATAATGGAAGTCATTATACTCAAATATTTGTAGGCCTCCATCAACATAGATGGTTTCCTTTTCATATTTTTCAAGGTCTTCTTCTATCACTAGTAGGAGCCTCATAGTTGCAACTTGAATTGGTGATTTACAATATTTATTCATTGAGAGATTGCTTTCCACATAAGTGGAGGAAAGTGCTCTAATACCACTGTAATATATCTGATCTAAATAAGATATGAAATATTAACTCTTACCTTTGATATTATCAAAATTGGAATACAATTTTACAAGATGATTACACTTTCTTCGACAAGGAAGAACATAGGCAGTAATGCCATAAACTGAGAGTGGCAGAGGATTAATGGGATAAACCAAAGTACAAGTTTGGAGATGGAAATTTAATATCCCTAAGAACCTATATGTTGGTCCCGTTTAGGTTTCTAATATCATCCAGATTGAAGTATACTGCCAGGCTTCTTGGTGTCCCAACCGGTGCAAACTGATATTTGAGCAGTCAATTCCAAGAAAATAAGGCTCATGAAGGCTTAGGTGAGTTATTAGTCTCTAGTTAGGAAGAAAATATCCATTTATATAGGTTCATAAAATTTATGGAATAGGTTAGAAGAGTTTGGGGGTGTTTGGGAAACAATACTAGCAAAATTTGGCCTAAAGACTTCCTGCACAGAGAAAGTCTCTCAAACACTGTACAGACTCAACGAATTCTGGTTCTGTGAGTTTTGTTTGGTTTTTGGGTGAGTTTATGACCTACAAAAACTTACAAAATGAAATTTGGATACACAGAACCTTCATGGCATTGGAAACAATAAAACAAGTCAATTTTAACTTGTTAAAGAGAATAGGTAAGCAAACAAGGTGAATTTTACTACTATAACTTATAATATATGAAAATAATTAATATAGGAGGTCTACCATACCGCATTAAACATAATAAAACTCATATATGATCATTATTTTATCCATAGCATCACTGTCAGTGCATAAAAACTTACAAAAAGCTCGTTAAATGAGCATAGGAATGCCTTTCTCATTGAAATTTTGGCATTACGACCCCATGGAGCAGAAATACTATTGTGTATTAGAGATCATAAATTTAATAAAGAGAGGAGAATATAATAAATATTTTGGAGTATATGATATCCATTAATGGTTCCCAATACTAAAGAATAGAGGCTGAAAAGCAACACCTGGCATCACTCTTACACTCTTGTGAGAACAAGTGAAGTATCCTTCATTGGATCTCAATTTCCAAGGTTTGATGACTGATCTCTAAGTTCAATCTTAGTATTCAATGTTTTCTCCTTGTCTCTCTATGGTTGCACTGAAGAAGAGAATGGAGGATAGAAGAGACTAGGAAATCTCTAGGTGCATTGCCCAAGGTAGCTGAGGCACATCACTCAGACAAGAAGCTATGATTCACTCAACATCAAAATAACAATGATAATTCTTTTATAGGCTAAGTGAATTTTTTAGCAGGTCATCCAACATGTTAATCAAGTTACCCACTTGCAAACCCTAACCCTATCCCATGAGTGCGCCTTCCTTAAGGAGATTAGCAAGTATGAGCTTTAGGAAAAGTTTCCTTGCTTTGCATATTTCAATGAAATTGGAAATTGCGCCCCTTCTTGACCAAAATTTTCTTGTGTATTTCTAACAACTTTTTCTTCTCTTTCCTGCTTTTCAAACTACCTTGCTTTTCACTACTTTTGACAGTTGTTATCTTTTTATGAAATATTTATTTACTTGTAATTTCTATCTTTTTGTTTGAGCTCCTTTTTAGCATTTTCTTGATTTTCTCTAGGTTTCCTTCCGTGGTTAACAAATCACACCCCACTTGGCCTCATGCACCCTCCTTGTCACCTAGCACATGTACAACTCATTTCCTAAATTAAATATTCTCCATAATATTTAATTACATACAAATAACCAAAATTAGGAATTTAATCTAATACATGCCTCCAGAGTATTAATTAATCAAAATTACCTAGGAAAAAATCATTTAATTCATTTTTAAACCCCTAGGAACTGACAAGGTCAACACTTTTAATGTCCTTCAAGGAAGGGACATGGCATTCTTGGAACATGAGCGACCAATGGTATTGAATGAAGCACATGCTAGTATCATAGGAGGCCATTATGCGGGAAAAGTGACAGTATGAAAATTTTTATAAGTTAGATTATGATAGCCTACCTTGAATGTAGATGCCAAAGATTATTGCCGCAGCTATGATATCTACCAAAGAACTAGAAAACCATCGTGACAAGATGAGATTTCATTAGTACCACAAGTAACTTTACAAGCATTTGAAAAATGGGCTATTGATTTTGTTGGTCCTATTAACCCACCAGGAAAGAGAACATGTGCACATTACATAATCACAATGACCAACTACTTGACCAGATGGGTTGAAGTAGTGCTAGTAAAGGATTGTACTGCCGTGATTACTGTGATATTTCTGTTTGACCATGTAGTAACCTGATTTGGATGTCTAAATATTTTGATAAGTGATCAAGACACACATTTTGTCAATCAGTTGATTGACAAATTAACTGAAAAATTTCAACTTCAGCACCAGAGGAAAACATCGTATCATCCACAAGTGAATGGTGTTGTCGAGGAATTCAATAAGATTCTATAGAATGCAATGATGAAGATATGTAACATTCAAAGAAATGATTAGGATCAGAAAATCCCTGCAGTACTATGGGCCTATCACACCAGATGTAAGAAGTTGACAGGAAGGACTCCATTTCAATTGGTTTATGGATAAGAGATTGCCAAGTTGATGGAGTTTATTGTACTCAGTATAAGGATAGCTACGATTAACGAACTGGATGATGTTGGTATTGTTGAAGAAATATTGTTGCATCTTGTACAATTAGAAGAAGATAGATTCGTCATAGGATATCATCAAAATGTCGAGAAAGCGCGACATAAAGCTTTCCATGACTGACATATTAATAATAAGCAGTTTCAGATTAGAGATCTTGTTCTCCTCTGCAACTGTAAGTTTTTTAAGCATCTAGGAAAGCTTCAGACACATTGGATGGGAACGTATATTGTCTTTCAGATAACTTGAGGAGGATAAATGTAATTGTTGAAATTAGATGGTACAATGTTCAAAGGGTTAGTGAATGGAAGTCGGCTAAAGCCTTATCAGGATAGCTTCACTTTGATCGATTGATAGTTCAAAAAAAATGGAGTGTTGTTGTCGCAACGTTTATGAGTGTTTTTCAAAATTTTATGAGTGTTTTTCAAAATATTATGAGTGTTTTTTCAAAATATTATGAGTGTTCACACAAACTTACGAGTGTTTTGTAAAAAGAAGAAATGATATCACAAAGTATAGAATGTTGTTGCAAACCATGGGTCTATCAAACAAGATATTTTATGTTGCAAAAAGAAGAAAAGTTCCACAGACTATATGTATATCACACAAATAAGATAAGTGTAGTAGACTATATGTCTATCACAGAAAGAAGAAAAGTGTCACAGATTGTTTGTCTATTGCAAGAGAATAATTCAGTCACAGGCTATGTGCATGTCACAAAAGAGTGATTGTTGTTGCGTGATAGATTTCTATCGCAAATGACAGTTGGATGACAGCTAATGTGAAGTAACGGAATATTTTTGTGGCTTGTTTTTTGGTCACATATGCCACTAATGCATAATAACTATCGATGAATTGACAGGGGAAGTGACAGTTTGGTTAGCAGTTTCTTTGAAATGATTAGAAATATTTCCCATGTGACAAAACATTTTTCCACCTTTCCATTTATTGCAAGATAATGCAATGAACAACTGGTTAAACCTATGATATAAACCATCTTCATGCCAAAGTTCCATTATTCTATTGCATATGACTAATTTTTATGCAATGAACTATATGTTAGTAACTGTTTCATCCAAAGAAAATTTTACAAAGCATGGTCATTTCTATATCAAGCAAAAAAACCATTCAAGAATCAAGAGTTGAAATCCCCTCACCTACACCCATTATGGAAGAAAAAATAGAGGTTGTTTCATAGTCAACGGTTATTCCAAAAGTCATTTTATGACCATACCTGCCCGACGCATCAATAAGGAATCACCTTGGTCGTGGAACTAGTTGCAAAAAGCAAACAACACGTCCACCTAAAGATGAATCAATAGGGTCAACATCCATGTTTCCCAGCTATGTTCCACCGATTCCATATGAAGCACCGAAGGTTACGATCGGTAAGAATGCAAAGTATCGTTTGGTATCACCATCCATTCCTAAAGAAGTTTGGGTGATGAAAAATATTATCCCAAACTTGAATAAATTGAGATTCATCGACCACGATCTATGCAAGTTCCTAGAATTTTCCATGGATAGATATATGACTTACGTCAAGGAAATAGAGGATGTATCGATTCACATTGTTTCGATAGAATGGTGTTAGCTGGAAATACGCACCTCCTGTGGACAAGAGCTGTTTCCCTAGATCTAAATGGTTCAGGTCTAGAACAAAACATAAACACCAAATGTTAAACTTCCCCTAGATCTGGTTAATCACTTGAATGAAATGCCATGATACTTATCTCAAAGGTTTTCCTTGCAGAAGAACCTGTAAAAGATGGAAAAAAACAAGAGAAACATGAAAGCATACAATATAATCAACTAGATCGATGCTCGTGACTAAGGAATCAAGCAATACATACAAATGAAACAGTAAATATGGGAAAGAAAAGACATTCTTTATTAATAAATAATTGGAGAGACTATAACATTCATGCCTTGGTGTTGATAATTCCTTCCAATGGATCCTCGCCTCTAACTTCACCTTGTCTCCAAAGACTTAAGAATGATTTTGACATAGTTTGGGTATGCAACACAATTCTTCCCCCTTTTTCCCATGGGGGGTGAGCCAATATTTAAAGGCATGGGAGGATAGGTATGGTTGAGGATATCATGGGTGAGGTGGAGATAAGATCCAAAAAGGGAGGATCTCGAGCTCCAGTTGGTCCTAAACCATAGGGATGAGGCTCCATGGAGGTCAGCTTCGAGAAGTCTCTCAAAGCTTCTCTTTTTTCCTTGAAAACTCGAGCACCGCTCCTCCAATGAAGAAAACAGGCAGTGTTAAGGGGGTAACGCTTCTTGCAATAGGGCTAGAAGCAGTGGAACCTCTCTTTTCTCATGTATCAAGAGAGGTTCTACCCTAGCACCTTCTTGGGTAACGCTTTTTGTTAATGGAATAGAAGCGTTACCAACTCAAAACAAGGAAAAATTGTAAGGGGATATTTTTTCTTATCATTTCTCTAGAGAAAATTTGAGGGATTGGAGTAGACAAGGGAATAACTATCTCACAACATGATGGTGATGAGATTTTGATGTAACAAATGGTCCATATGATTGGATAAATCAGGTATGTTGTCGATGATGCACATGTCACATTTCGGTTGCACAGTAGAAGTCAATGCATGTGTAAAGCAACTACTATTGTGCTTTCATGGTGGATGTCTATGGATTGATAGAAAAATCTCAGTTGATGTCGAGTTGATAACATCTATCATAGGACTCCCCCTTGCAGGAGTTGACCCAACACCCTTTTTCACTAGCAAGGACCAGGATATGAATCTGGTCAACAAAATGAAGAAAAAGTATGATTTGATGCGAGATAATAGAGGCTTTATTATCACCTCTATCAATGAAACTGGTATTCAGTTCGAAACCAAGGTCTTATCTAGAAAATTGTTGCAAAATATGCGACTAAACCAGTGTACAATAAGTACAATTGTTGCATCAAAGTAGTGCACAACCGGTGTCCAGATGAACTGGGAAACATATTTGTTGAATGAATTACTAGTCGATGCACAAGATAAAGGTAACCCCTTTAATTAATCATGGTTGTTAATTCAAATCTCATTTGTCCCATGGGCCGAGCCACTAGAATACCAAGGGGTAGATGTCCTTGTTCCATGTGGAGGATCCAGATATCAAAATATCTAGGTTGACAAGGAGAACCCATAGAGATAGAAGGATAACAATATTGAGTTCTATCTACATGCCAAAGAAATCCAAAATTTTACTAAGAAGATGTCACGTCCCTAACCCTTACTCGGTGGAGAGGACGCGACAACATCTATCAACCCAGGTTGTCTAAGCCTCCATGAACATAATACATATATAAAATGCATTGAACTTAAAGCATATAAATACATAGATGCATAATAAATGTACATGATTTATACAGCGGAAGCAAATCATTCATTCAACATGTTCATGATAATTTTATAATAAGTCATAAGAAAATACAGTTGTAGAACTTAAACAAACAAGAATATCTATCTTTGGAGAAGCTTGTCCCGCAACCAGCTATGTCTCTGCAACGTTCCACCCAACCATAGACCAGTGTGCTCTTTAATCTCTCAGCAACAATGTCACCCCCGAGTTGGGCATGATTTTCCCCAAGGAATAATGAACACTAGCAGACTTTCCCCATAGCCAAGGATGCAATAAAACTCAATCAAGCCAACACAGTTGGGTTTATTAGACTTACACAGGTAGCGGTTTACACTTAGCCAAATTCACACGAAACACAGCCAAGCCAACATATGGATCTATCAGGATACCAGCCAAGCGATCCTTCTAGTTGGGTTTATTAGGCTGCCAAGGAGGTGGAAAGACAGACTGCTAAGCTAGTGAGCTTAATCTAGAGCTAAGAAAACTCACACTAGATCTATCCTGATTTCTAAACAATTACACACCCATCACAAGGAAGCATTCCCTTCTTTGCTACAAAGTCCCTCAGGCCATGCCTTCCCTTCCAATGATATTCATGGCATGCAAGGTAGAAAACCAGCCTTCTAGATTGGTCAGTGAGGTTCTTTCACACACTAGGTTTATCAAGCAAGTCTAGACTCTATTTCCATTCCTTCAATCAATTCAAATGCCAAATGTGGATACACACATAGTGATCATAGTTCTAAGATTTATCAAAGCGTAGTAGAAGCCAGGGATTACATACACACACAAAAATTTACGAATTTCTAAACATTGTCGATGCCAGACCGATTGCTACAAATTACCAAAATGAAAACATTTGCTGGTTATTCAAATAAAATATACAAAATCGAATTATGGGCAATCGTTTTCAGGAAAACAACTAACATATGGAAGAAAACGTGAGAGAGAACAAAATTGCCGAATAGGGGGAAAATCATAACACAAAAACCAAAAAAACGTGAAGGATTCAAATCGACAGATAGGAGAAAATCGTGATGGTTCAGACTCGGAGTCGTTTTTGCTTGCTTGTTTCTGCATGAATGCCCAATTGGTTTTCCCAAAACATTTTTCCATTGAATCGTGAGGGAAGGTGAAACGCTGCCGCATGAGGGAAAGGTGGTCGTTTTTGGTGTTTTCTTGCCCAAGAAATTCAAAAAACATTTTTCCAAAAGTGGGGCTCTACCCAATTCGAATTTCCCCACTCTTCCAATCCCCCACTCCTTCATCCTTAGGAAAAATCATGCCCCCATCTCATTTAGTTGCGTTGACATAGTCGACTGTGGGTTTTAATTAAAAAATTGCAATTTTAACATAATGTCCAGCTTTTTAATGTTAAGCTAGCTTAAAAAAACTACAATCGGCCACATCTTAATTTCTGAAACATAAACACTAAATCAATGGTGGGTCTTTTTCCTAGCTCCACATCGTGATTATTTACATCATTTTATTTAAATGTAAACAGGGTCAAAACCGGGGTATTACAGAAGAAGTCGCGAATAATGGAGGAAAACATAAAACAATTTTGAAATATTATTAGATTTTTGGTAGAGGAACACCATATATTTTTGAATCCTTGATAGGACCCCCAGAAGCAATGGTTAAAAACACAATTTCAGCTAACGAGTGAAGAAATTGAATCCATTATTCAGGATTGTCCTGAATAATGGTAGGTAACTGTCGTAGAGAACCAAGTCATTGTAGAAGAAGCATCGTGATAGGATGACCCATTGGAAAAGGACAATGGATATTAGGAGAGGTGATCCACCAGAAGAAACCCCAATAATATCTCCTTACAATAGTCATGGTGAATCCAGCGCAACCCCAACAGATCCAAAGTTGGGAAATAAGAGAAAGTGCTCAGAAAATACTGAGACGAGTCGCAAGAAGAGGAAAGTTGTCAGATCATCTGGGATCATTGTCCTTACAAATGATGATTATAATATGATTTCAGACAGAATGGAAGAAGTTATGAACCAAAGTTGCAGGAAGATCGTTTAACGAAATATAGAACTGGTAAACAATGTTACTGATCTATTGCAAGTAATTTGTACTATAGTGAAAGAAGTTTGTGTAGCGGTCGACCAAGCCCCATATTTGAATGTGTTTCTAGACCAAGCTATCCCATCCAAAGAGTGACCTGTCGAAAAACATCGATGACCAAACATTCGAAGACTCAAGTAGTTGGTGAAGCAATTGACCTGGTAATGCCAGAGCTTAATTCCATGGTCAAGGATATTGGGCATGTTATTATTAATTTTTCTACAGTGCCTGTGTATCAATTGCATGCTATTCAAGGGGATACATTCAAAGAGATGAAGACAAGGGAACAAGAAATATATGGACAGCTGAAAACATCAAAGAAAAACATTTTGTTGCTCAAGCAAACAAACAAGGAGACTGATAATAAAGCTAAGACCCAGTGGGATGATAGGAAATGACTAGAAGCAGCTTTAACATTGACTTGTATCAACTTCACAGATGAAGGCATCAAACCAAGAATGTTCACAGAAGAAAAATTCTTTCGACCGGGTGAAGTTGTTGAGAACCTACACAAGCAAGTCATGGATTTGGAATCCAAAATGACGCCCAATACATCACTGGAGGTACTTGAAGAGTGAAAGAATTAAACCACTGAGTTTGTACAAAAGATACAAGAAGTAGAAGTACTATGTGCTAAAGCAGTTGAACAAGTTTCTCTATCATGGGAATCCTTGATCGGCGACACAAAGTTGTAGGAGGTGAAAAGGCAGTTTCATACTTTTGAGATAGACTTTACCCAACTAAATAATGAAGTGAAAAATATGTTGACAATAGAAAATATGGCCAAGGCTGCTGATATGAAGAAACTACAACAACAGGTAGTCAAACTGCTCACACAACAACATAAACGAATAGACAGTGTCACAAAACTTGAAGCAAAAGTAGAGAAGGTAACATGTATTATTTAAATTGTTAATGGAAAGTTACAAAAAGGGTTTGCTTTGACAGGAATGAAAATTTCATAACATATCAGTTCCAAACTTGTAGAAAAATTGAAGGCGATATAGGAGGAAGAGCAACAGGAAACATAGAAGGTTGTGAAATATTTCAATATTTTCAGAGCAAGGTCGCACTGACAGAGATTTCTGACTATTGTGGCTTAGGATGAGCCATAGATGAGTGTTGGGGGCATTTTGGCCCTAGGAAAAGTTAGACAAAATAATGATAAAAAATATGAAGATTTCAGTTGCAATACGAGTAAAAGTTGTGATGTTAGGAGTCACGGCGGAAGAGGAATACAGTAAGTCAGAAATCAGAGTTCGACTTAATTTTGGCAAAGACTTAGTTAGAGTAAAATCTTTTATTTAGTAATAAAACATGATTGTAATTTGGGCCGATAGTGCCTATTTTTAGATGTAATGGGATGGGTTTAATTATAAAGACAACTTGTCAACTGATAGTTGAGAGTTGGTTGATGATTAAATCAAGAAATGTAAAAATATTATAAAAACGTCGATCCAAGCTATGTGCAGACGACGATGACGACCAAAGAAAGAAAGAAATATTTGTAAAGCATAAAAGCATTGATCCAAGCTATGTGCATATCGGCGGGCCATTTAGAGAGAAAGAAAGAAAGAGAGACCTAAACTAGAGAGAATGAGACGATATATGAATACATGAACTATAAATAATATCAAAAGAAGTTTGCAAGCTGAGTGCATAAACCAAATATGCTAAACCATTTCTCATGCCAGATGAAGAGCGCCTTTGTGGTTTTTCCCGGATGGGTTTCCACATTATATCTTGTCTCTATGTGTCTTTAATGCCTGTGAATGTGTTGAATGCATATCTATGGTGAATGAGCCGATCTGAATGTGTTGTATAGACCCTATTATGAATGAACTTATATGTGTGTGTGTGTGTGTGTGTGTGGCACATATAAATGAGTTAATGATGTGTTAATGCATTATAGTATATTATGTTATATACGTTGACGGATCAGTAGGACATCTTTGTGAATGAATGTATGGGATAGAGGTATATTCTGGGTTTCATTCAAGCTTTTTGATAGTGATATAATAGGGAAATCCCCGTCACAAGTATAGAAACCTTGTTTTGGAAGTTCCCAATAAGATATCTCAGGCGAGACTTCATCTGCGTCATAGGTGTTTCTAATGGATATCTCCTTTGTTGGGTAGATATCTATGGTTTTATTGATGAATGATGATATGAACCTCGGTCGAAAAAAATCACGCCAACAAGAAGATGTATCCTTACAAGAGAAAATCTCAAGAAAAGAGGTATGCAAGGCCCTTATCGATGTTGTATGTCCACTAATGAGGAAGAAATGATAGATCGCCTCCTAGATTAGTTTCCATTCATTGTGAACTTATGGAACCGTCGTGCCACTAAATTTAGAAGATATGACAAATTTAGACACCACCCTAACCATACCCTCTCTTATTGGACGAGTGACCCATTCCAAAATCCAATTGTCAACCTCCTTTGGGAAATTTTTCCACACTTTGTGGTCTATGAAATATGGAGGGAATGAAAATCCAGTACTTTCCAAGGAAAACATGGAATAGAAGATAGGGTCTAGACCATCATAAGGAATAAGATGCTCGAAACAATGATAATGCAAACATGGGAAAATTTGGATTGGGAAGCAAATGATTTTGAATCCTTCATCCCGAGGGAATGGTGGATATCAGGGCCTTTGCAATTTTTTGGTAGACCGTTCAGAATATCCATGGTGAAAAGAGCTCAAAATTTTGGTCCCCTCCACCTATGGGTTTCTTCAAACTCAACTTCGAAGTTGCTTCTAAGGGAAATCTGGGACTAGCAGGATTCATATTCGTTATAAAAAATCACCAAGGAGAAATGCAAGGTTTTGAAACAGATTCATTGGCGCGGAGTCCAATAATGTCGCAGAAGTGGAAGGTCTTCTGCATGGAATACAAATGGATAAAAAACACAACTAGACCCCATTAATTTTCGAAGGGATTTCTCAAGTAGTCTTACACATGACAATGAGGATCCGTCATGGAAATTCCAGCACCAAGGTGGCAACGTCATGGAGATTAAAAGGGAGTCTGAATGGTTGGAGGAGATCATACACCCAAGGATGGCACTCACCTTCATCCACATCAATAGGAATGGAAACAAACTTTCTGACTTGCTAGGAAACCTCGAGGCTGAAACCCAACAACCCATTAAATACATGGACTTGACGAATTTGAGTGATACAATGGCCAAGGACAGGTGCATAGAAATTATGACTCAAGACATGAAACAAAATCATGAAGCATAGGAGGTGGGACAATAGGAAGGCTCTCGCCCAGCCATGTGATGAGGGATTTCGCTAATCATATAGCCAAAGGTTTTCAAAGGAGACATATTGGCCTTAACTTCCATTTAACCTGACCTTCCCACTTTCATTTCAAATCATAAGCTAGCATGTGCAATAATGAGCAAGGGAGGTGGCAGATCTTACCAATCGCTTGGGATTTATCTCCAAAGGACTACGGAGCACAAGATGGTTTTAATGGAAGGTATGAAGATAATCATGGCCTGGAATGGAAAGTTCCTATATAGATAATGGAAAGGTGTTGGAATTAGATGTGTCTGCAAATATCTACTTTGCATGCACTTTGCCACTTTCATTTTATTATCAAGACGAGAGGGATTTTTGGTGATAAGAAGAATGGAGGTTAATCGTAGGGAGAAAGGGGAGATTAATATGTCTGGGTGCCGAGAAAGGCAGAAGAGGGAGGCAGTTCCTGAGGACAAGAGCTCTAGAATCACTCGGGCTTAGAAGAAAGCAATGTCAGAGGACTGCATGTTTGAATTGGGATTACTCATGGTTTTTCAACATAGAATCAAGGATGTAGAACAATATCTTTGGTAAGAGTTAGACAAGGCCACCCTGTAAGAGGAATGCTAAAAAGTTGAGTATCGGGTAATGGATCCAGGTAACAACGTGGGACGCCTAAGTATTTATGAGCAGACCGTTTCGCTCTACTGGATGATGAAGAATCTGATGGGGCATGCAATGTGGAAGCGTATGGATCAGAACGACGGAGATGAATATGCAGACCAGTGGAGGAAAATGATGCAGGATGAGTGTAAAGAATTTCACCTAAAGATGGACTCCATTCTGTAGTCCCTAGGAATCCATCATCCCCAAGCTTAGACTTCCTTTGTGGGAGGCAGTCAACAAGGGAACTTTCTGGAATTTCCATACATTCTACTTTAGAGGTTCTATAGGCTCGGGGTATGTGTTTTAGGGTTGCACATGATTTTGAGGTCTTTGTTATTTTGGTCTATTAGGTGTTTTATGACTAGAAAATGGAGCAATATTAATGTTTGGGTCATGTCCTATAGATTTGATTGTAGAATGGTCTGTAAGGTATATTGGTATGAACTCATGAGTATATGTAATTTTAGTTTAATGTTCTGGGGTAGACAGTATAACTTTCATCTTTTATGGCCAAAGATCCTAGAAAGGAAGGAATTCGATATGGATGTGGCATGTTTTTCTTTGATGTAATGTGATCATTTTTATATAATACAAAATTTCCTTAATTACAAATAAAAAAAATGAAAATAGCATTCTCCATATGCTCAAAATATGATACACATAAAAGAAGTATAATTGCATATTGCAGTTACATAAATACATAAGCAACCTACCTTACAAAATCAGGATTACAATTACATGATTACATACACAACCTACACTTACAAAATTAGAATTTCATTATTAATATTCATTTCATTTCTTTCCCTTTATAAAATAATCCTCAATCCTCCATTTCCCCTTCTTTACCACTTGTGCGTCTTTAGTTACCTCATTCTGATTTGGTTCCATTGTTACTATGATTACGAGTTAAAAAGCGGGGACAATTAGTTTGTAAATGTCCTAGAAGATTAAATAACCTACATCACAATATTGAGTTTTCATGATCCAAAACTTGTGTATCTTTAAAGTGTTTCCATTTGAGAATCAAATTTTCAAGAAAGCCCTTAATAGGTCTATCTCAAAACCGATTGCATATGTGTATAAACGCTCTAATACTCTTCCAATATATGATTTTATGTAAGTTCTAAAAGTAATCTTGGTGTCCTAATAAACTCATAAATACAAAAAAATGTAATAGCAAATTGGGTACTAGTACATTTGAACTTAGTGTGATGTAGTAGGCCAGTAAAATGAGGCTTTATTTGCAACAAAGATGCAAAGTTATGGCATGAAAATAAGATTAATAATGTATTAGAATCACAACTCTGAGACCTTGGATCATTAATGCTCATAGTTGTGGTATGCTATCATTTTTTATTGTATTTTTCCTCTACTCATAAATTAAAATCTTGTTAATGTTGTTTCACTTTGTATATATGCTAGATGCAAAGCATTTTGGACCATTATAATTTTTTCATATTGTTTGGAAAAAAATTAACAACATTAATGGTGTTTAAAATAGTCATTTTTTGTTAGTTCCAACTAGTTTATTAAGTTAAGGTGTGGATCTTGTTAGCAAGGCGACCTAGGTTCAATTCCCCTTAGGAATGAAGTAGTTAGGAGGAAACACACCAAAATCTATCCAAGTTGATGGTTGGTGTGGTCTAGGTCGAGTTCAATCCCTAGGTGATTTTGACAGAATTGATGCCTCTGGGTCATGGTTTCTTAGACCAAAGGTCACTCCCACCAAGTGAGGGAGTTTTGAGCAAACAAAAAAATAGTCGTTTTTTCCCTATTCAAATTCAAAGCTTGTTAATGTTTTCACAGTGTGTGACATTGTGTTTTTTTTATATTATTTGGAAGAAGACATTAAAATAAATTCATCTCATAATGAATCTCAAACAAATCAATAAGAATCAAACATGTCATACTAATTCTTCTTTATTAAAATAAAATGAAATAGAAAATTATTTGCATGCAACAAAAAATGCCAAGTTTAGAAGAAAGAAGGTTATATAATAAGTGAGTAATATAAACTAACTCCCACGGGACATATTCCAATATGTGAATAAGAATAGCTAGTGGAGATAGGAGTGGTGTTGGCTGACATCAATATTGGAAAAAACTAGTTACCATTATTGGTTCATAAAAGTATCTTATGTACAAGTCATTGTCAATATTCATTTTTTAAAAATTACCTATTAAAAATCTCTTTTCCACATTTTGAAATAAATGAATATTTGAAATTTAAAATCTCATTCTAAGTCACATCCACTTTAATTCACGTGAATGTTCACCCATTGGTCCCAAGCAAAAATACATTTGGACTAGACAACTTGAAACTTTGTGGTTGACAAAGCATTATTTTAGATTCGTTACAACTCAATACCAATATGATTTAATAAAGAACACACCAAAGTATATATGATAAAAATTTAAAAAAACTTAAGAAATAAAAAACATTTAAAAATCAAAATCTTTATTAAAATATTTAGAATTAAACGTTTTCCGTAACAAAATGTTCAAAAAAAAATATTTGAATTCACAAAACTTACAAACCCATAGGTAAGAGTGTAAATTCATAAAAATTACAAGAAACAATTTTTTTATCTTATTGAAATCTTTTAAAATTTAAAATTTTCCAAAGATTTCCACGAGCACATTACACACATTGCTTCCTATATATATTTGCATATATTAATCTAGAGTAAATGTAAATACCCTTAGAGTTTAATTATTTTATGTTTTAATTTTTCCTTCTTCCTACATTCCAAATGCATTAGAATTTGAAATTTGATAATTTATAATATTATTAGTGAAGGATAAAATCATAATGGGAGGTATGTTTATAAGAAAAAATAATAAATATATTTAATGTTTAAAGTTATATATATACGGTGTGGTGGAAGTCATTTGCCCCACAAACAAGGGGTCTCATACACTAATTTGGTTTGTATTTTGGTCATGACTTTAAAATTAGATTATATATATAGTTCTAGCTCGAGTGGTTAAGTGTTTTGACCCCAAGTGATTTTGATGGTTTAGATGCCCTTGGGTTGTTGTTTCTTAGCCAGTGATTGAAATGCATTAGTCCTGAGTGACACACATTTCTAACAAACAAACAAAAAATAGACCTTACTAGATTAGGAATTATGTGTCTCACTCAATGTCCCTACTAGATTAGACATTGTTATAAACATTAATGGTTTTACATGGAGTTTGTCCATGAAATATGGGGAATTTGTGGAGGGTTTCCCAACAAGGTGGTTGGTTGTCTCTATTGCATTCCTCATTTGATTTAGCTAGATGTTAGATTCCATAATTAGTGTCGTTGAGTTTACAATGAGTATTGTCATTGAAATGCAAGTAATTCCCCAAGGGTTTTCCTATGAGGTGCTATGTTTTCCTCCGTTGCATGCCTCACTCAATGTTCTTATCATATCAAGCACCATAATCAACACCAATGGATTTACACTCGATATAATTCAATAAATGCATAAAAGTTTTATGGAATTTCCCCACAAGGTTTTATGGTTTTCTTTATTGTATACCTCACTCAATATCCTTACCAAGTCAAACAAAAGTTATTGTATAACCCATAAAATTTATAAGTTGTCAAAATTTTTATTAGACATCCACAATCACTTATTTCAGTCTGAAACTACCCATAAAAACAAGTTCAAATGATTAAAACATTCAAATTGAATGCAAAATTTCAACATTGATTCAAGGGATTAATTTAATCAATTATTGTGATTTTTATTGACTATTCTTCTAATTCTATATTTTCAAATATTTAATTTAGATACTCAATCAAATGAACTAATCTACACTATAAATTCATTAAAAACATAATAAACATATTTAAATCTCTAAACAAAATTTTCCCCAAAAATAATTATAAAAATTTATATTTTTTAAAATAAAATTATTGCATTGAAGAAGCACATTCTATGATCCTAGTAGGGAGAAATATGTAACTCCTTCCATGCTCATCCAAGAGCTTACACGTGTCTTTTTTAAAAATAATAATAAAATATAAAAAATAACATGTTATCTCAAATTAGATCTAAAACATTTACAACGACATTTATATAAAACTACATAAATTAGATAAATTAAAATGCTTCCTCAACATTTGCACTCTAAAAAGTTTGATTCTTCATGGTGCTTGGTACATTCTGTTACAGAGAGATATTTCTATTAATATAAATCAGAGATTACAAAATACAACCTCGGATGGCACGTCTACGAACCGGAGAAATTGAATCCCCCACTTGGGCCTCCACCACTTCAATCCTCCATCTCTCGATAGCAATATCACAAGCAAAAGGCAAGCTTGGGAAGAACACACTAGTGCTCCAAGAGACAAAGGGATGCAGACTCAAGCATAAGTTTCAGCAACAATGGACTATAGTTTCTTTGCTCTCAATTCTCTCATATGCCTTCAATGTACCAAGGGGTTCCTTATA
>LPNX010211269.1:583001-689520 GCA_001517045.1 Pseudotsuga menziesii
ACTCTGCACATAACTGCAAATACATATAGTAGTCCTGGATACATAAGAGTACAATGGCCATGAATAGGCGTGATACAAAATATCACATAAGTGGTCATCGCCATGTACAATATACATAGATCAGAATCTCCTGATGAAGATATACAAAGGACCATGATCTCCATAATGGCTGAATATATATAACAGATCAAGATCTCCATAGTGGCTGGAAATATATGACATATACTGGAATCAAGTCACGAGAGTTGAAATCTCATGAACATTGGCATGATCAAGGAGGTAGAATATAAGAGATGCCACCAATCTGGAAATTCTTCTACACAAACCGCTACGAGTACATGTCCTACTATGCGAATAGAGGTGTCGAGGTCGAACATAGTAGTCCATCATCTGATTACCGGTCATTAATGTATACCGCTAACAGACGCGAGATCACCCACCGATGATGAAAATGGGAATTAAGGTACTAGAGTGCAAACTAACAAGTGTGAATAAATGTGTTGAGGTCGAACACTTGAGAGGATCCATCGATCAGGGGACATTGATGTATTCCCAAAAACTGTCGATGGCGAGAGAACCTGCCACTGATGACTGCAAGTCTCAAGGCACTCAAAATGACTCTAGATTCCAATCCCAGAATAAATGATCTGAATTCGATGGGATGAAATCCGCTGGAAGGAGGGCATTTAGGCATCCCCCATCATCCAACACGAGGTATTCAGCAAAGCTGTATAATGTGGAAGGACTCGATCATAAGGTGCACGAACCAGTAACTATACCGGGAATGGCCAACATGCAAAGTCAAGATAACTGAGGAATGGCCGACTCAGGATTCAACTTCCTTCGAACAAGAGCATAACGGCGTATGGTGACTGAATAAAGGCAGCACAGACTCGATATACAAATTGGGACATCTCTGCGACACAGGAGGCATCGACAGAGGCTCCATAGGGACTGGAAGCTTAACCAGAAGGTGGAGATAAACTCAGATAAATGAGTACATCTCCTAAAGTCCAACTATAACCCAACCAATGGATGTGATATATGATGCTTTGTTCGAAGGCGACACGACTCGACAGCTGCCACAGATAACATCTTGCTTTGTCCGGCTTTTTGGTTTTTTGACTTTTTTTTTTTGGACTTTTTCAGTTATTTAAAAAGCTTGAAAAAAGAATAAAATAGCTTTATAGTTACATACTAGGAGGAGACGAGTGTCATAAGGGCAAACAAACTAGTTCGAAGCAGTGGAACATACCTATGCTCAATGCAAGGATACATGTGTAGGATATCGACACTCGGGGGAAAATCCCCTCCCGGTAAAAAGGGAAACAAGCTGTGAAGGATATAAAAATGGTTTTGCATGGCTAGACGTGAGACAAGCTCAGGCTATATGGCTGAAACGCAATGTCAGGGAAGCCAGCATAAAGCTCAATAAGGTAGGAAAAGCTCATGATAATGCATTCACAACTTGACATGAGGGAGTCCTAAGGGGAATAGGCTAGCAAAATATCAAGAGGAGTATGAGGCTCTTGCGAAATGTCATGGAAGTACTATACAACAGACTCCCACACCCTAAAGGATAAAACGTCAGCATGGGAACCAAATGCAAATAAGGCGCTAACTAGGGTACCCATGTAAGGTGAAGCTCTACCACTCATATCGTGCCACTTCTAAAACAACAAGAAGGTTTCGTGACATAACAGAGTGGGTTCATACCTAAGGTCATGATGATATGGTCATAAGGTTATGCAAAATTAAAATGGTGATGAAACCTAACCTATATGCCAGTTTAGACATGATACCTGAGATCGGCATGAACGGGTCAATCCAACGGCTGAAACGGCACTGAAAAAGGTCCTCTACATCATGAATTATGTCAAAAATGGTCCAAAATGGTTAGAAAATGTCGAAACTATAGGAAAGGGGGTAAAAATTTTCAAATATCTGAAAATTTTCTATAAATAGTAAACAATTCAAAATATTATAAAACATTTGAAACTTTTACCCATTTGAGCTCTGATTTTCAACAGCAAATTCCAGGAGATCCAGTCGGCAGAATCCACTACCGTTTCTTCCAGGTATTTACTTATGCTCTTCTCTTTCATTTTGATGCAATTTTTATGAAATTCCATGGTCAATTAATCTTTCTAGGCCAACCTAAAATGGGCGCTGCGGCCCACGCGAAACTCGAGGTTTTTTCCACATATAGGGCTGGATATACGCGGAAAATGCCCTCAAACCTGTGTACATACGCGTCTGTTTTGAAAACAGTCGCGTATGAGGCCACGCATAAGCCTTTTTTTCAATAAACTAATGGGAAAATTTGCAATTTCTTGTGTAGGATGGTCCTAGAGTGCAGAGAGCGTGAACATGGTGAGGTAGAGGAAGCAGTAAGGGCCAATCTAATGGCTCAACAAGCTCTACGTGCATGCGGACTCTACAAGTTTTGGTGTCTTGGTGGTTTGAGGGCCAAACCAAGACTATTACAAATGTTGGTGGATTACTGGGATCCAAACTCGGAGTCCTTCCATATAGATGGGATGTCCCTCACCATAGAGGTGGAGGACATATACTTCATTACTGGGCTTTCTAGATCAGGGGAAGTGGTGAACCTTCGTTCTTGTGGTGGGCTAGGAGGTGGCCTGACTATCGACGAGTACATTGCAGTGTACTGCTATCCAGACACAGAGAAGGTGGGGAGTCAGGTTCCTACCAACGCTATACAGGTGCTGGGCTTAAAGGCCATACTATTGACATTGGGCAGGATAGCAGGCTTGGAATCACTCCACCAGGCCTCGCGGCCTCTGATGTTCTATGCAGTGGAGTGCATGAGACCCACAATCTATGACTGGAGCACTACACTACTGAGTAACATGAAACATTAGCTCAATGAGTGTAAGGCAGGTAGAGTGCGGAACTTCGGGTTCAGCAGTATTTTAAGCACGTTTTTCTTCGAGCGTGTTCCAGGATTGAGCCCCATAATAGACGTTCCTCTTCACGGGGTTCGAGATCCGGCCCAACGGCGTTGGGCAGATGCTATACGGAGACTAGGGGGTGGTAAGGTGGCCAACCCATATCCAGCTGACTTCTTTCCGTGGTGGTGACAACAGATAGTTGCCATCAATGACTACCCCTATGCAGAGATAGATTTCTGGGGGGACCCGGACATGCCGCTACCACCAGGATCGGCATATGGCGATATAGGTAACGAATCTCGACCCTCTCTTTTTAAATTTTGAGTTATTTAATTTTTTTTGTGTTTTCTTGATTATATGGAATCAAAAAGACATCTTTTTTCATGATAATACATAGTGACATCTACCGTTTGTGTGCAGATGTGGGACCACGGCGGCCAGAGGGATTCCCTCATCATAGATGGAGGGGAAGAGGAGATGACATCATGGGTGTGGACGCGGAGTGGACACTCCAGAGCATTCATCCCAATTTTGTGAGACTGACACATAGGGTTCCCATGGCGCAAGTCGAGGACTTTCCTGAGGCTATGCAACGACAGGTGGTGGGTGTACCACGCGCATGGGTGTGATTATTTTGACGGCTAGATAGATCCATAGTGACCTTCCATGATCACAACCCTCCTCCTCCTCCATGGGACTAGACACCTGGGAGTGTATACATTTTGTACTACCATGTATTATATGCTAGTGGCTCGAAAGCCCCAATTTTGTATCATGACACTATGTATTATCACATTTTGGATGTATATATAAAAAGTTTTATGGTGATTGGTTTATTTATTTACATGTGTAAAAATTGTGCTTGCGATTAATTTATTGTGAATGAAACAAATTCCAATCTAACACGTAGTTAGCATATGAGTCAACAACTTCATTATTATTTATTGGAATATGTATATACGTTATATTGTCAAATTTTCGTTCTAACAATCTCACACATAAGAATCTTCTCAATAACGTCGGATCTCTAACATGGTACAAACCATTGAGCTGTGAAACTACTAACTCCAAATCAAGACATACCTCAAGAGAGAGAATGCCATGTAAAAAGGAATCCCGTAGAAGCTTGATAACGACACTGTATTCAACAACATTGTTGGAAGATGGTCGTAGACATACGCCTCCTGAAGACAGTACCTGACCCATAGGAGTATAAATCACCCAAGCAGCAGAGGCTGAGTGTTGAGTGCGACGGCTTGCACCATCCGCAAATCCTATGTAGGTGGAATATTCCATTGACATCTTCCAAAAGAAACGGAAACTAATCACAAACCCGATCACGATAAGAAAAAGACCTAACTATGCAAAGCTGTACAATAATATACAATAAGCAGCCTTGGCTGAAGATCATGCATAGTATTTCTTGAGATAGAGCCCATTTCTAGGCTCCGCCAAGGCCGTTCCTTCATAATCCACTAACTCATACGCACCCTTCTCTAACACATGCTTGACCACATAAGGACCTCGCCACATAGGATTAAATTTCCCTGCCCCCAATGGTTCTTTTGGTTGATCCCACAAAAGGACCAAGTATCCTTCACTAAACCTCCTTGGATGGACAGACTTATCTTATTGGACCTTTACGCGACGTTTATTGACTTCTAGAGCCACCAAGGCATCCCGACACTGCTCATCAAGTTGCTCAAGGTGAACCAAACGCTCCTCCAATGGGGAAGTATCCGGTAAGAGTTCTACATCTAGCTTCAAAGAAGGAATCTCGCATTCAACCAACAATATCGACTCCACTCCATGTACGAGTTGATATGGAGAAAAACCAGTGGCAGTCTTAACAGTGGTTCGATATGCCCACAAAGAATGATATAACATGATGTGCCAATTGTTCTTGATTTGTGAAATGGTTCGTTGGAGAATGGATTTGAGTGATTTATTCACTGCCTCTACCCGTCCATTCGCTTGAGGGTAGTAAGAAGAGGAATGCTATTGCTTATACCCTAACTTCGATGCCAACTCTTCCATCATACGGTTCTGAAAGTGCAAACCATGGTCAGTGACAAGCTCTTTCGGAATCCCGAACCGAGTAATAATTTGATTGAATATGAAGTGAGCGGCTGTCTCATTGTTGGCTTTTACTGTAGGCATAGCCTCATCCCATTTCGTGAAGTAATCAACAGCCACTATAATATGATGGTGCCCCCCAGCCGAAGCTGGGTTGCAATCCATAAAATGGAGCCCCCACTTAGTGAAGGGACCGGCGGTGATAATGAGATGTAACGGGGCAATTTTCGAGCGCATATTATGTGTGAACACCTGGCAAGGGTGGCACCTCTTGATCGCATCAACACAATCCTTAAATATTGACGGCCAGAAATAACCTGCTCTTAAAATCTTTTGAGCTATAGAAAGCCTAGATAAATGACCACCACACGCCCCTCCGTGGCAATCATTCAGCACTACCTTAGCCTCTTCATGAGTTAAACAACGTCATAAAATGGAATCTACCCCAAGGCAGTACAAAGTGTTATCCACTATGAGATAGTTCTTAGAGACGTGATGTAATCGTCGTCGTTCATCTCACGAGAGGTGAGTAGGGGTCTTCAATATTTGTAAATATATTATGATATCCCCATACCATGGGTCTAACGTTGAGATTAAGAAGATGTGTTCATCGACAAACGTATCTTCACAAACCAACTCCTCAGCCTCGCTCGGGAAATCCGATATAAGCTTTGCAAAAATTAAAGACTTCTTCGATTTTGCCGAAACAAACTCGAGATCGAATTCTTGCAGCATGACAATCCATTTATTAAATTTTTCCCCAATCATCCTTCAGGTGAGGAAAAATTGAAATGGATTGACATGGGCTACAACCAAGGTCTGGTGAAGGAGAATATAATGTCTCAACCGCTGAACCACATGTACGGTAGCTAAAGCAAGCTTCTCGACATGAGAATAACGAATCTCTGCGTCAATAAGGTTTTGGCTCAAATAATATATGACATGCTCTTGGAGCTCCTCATCCTCTTGAACCAAAACCATACCAATCGTCTCCAATGACGCGGCCACATATAATAGAAAATCATGGCTATAGTCCGGGGGGACTAATCACCGGGGCCGATGCTAGGGCTCGCTTGAGTGCATCGAAGGACTCCTAGGCTCGCTCATCCCAATAAAAGGGGGTGTCCTTCTTCAAGAGACACATGAATCCTCTAGTCAAATTGGCAAAGTTGACAACAAATCTTCGTAAGAAGTTTGCCATGCCTTGCAAACACTGAAGATGACGAATATTCTTCGGGGGAGACAACTGAAGTATTGCCTCAACCTTCAAAGGGTCGACTCTTATACCCTCTTTAGAAATGATGAATCCTAACAAACGCCCTGACTTCACACAAAAGATGCACTTATGAGGATTTGATCTAACCGAATAGTGCCGGCATCTTTCGAATACCAATCTCAAGTGATAGGGATGACGCATTCTCATGCGAGAATGAGCAGCAAGGTCATCCAAAAATACTTCGATAATTGACTTGAGATCGTGGAAGATCAAGGTCATTGCCTGCTGAAATGTAGCTCCAGCGTTTTTAAGGCCGAAAGGCATTTTTCGATATGCAAACATTCCCCAAGGACAAATAAATGCAGTCTTATGTTGGTCCTCAGGTCTAATCTGTATCTGATTATATCCGGAAAAGCCGTCCATGAAGGAGAACACCTCGCTACCTGCACACTCATCCAAAATCTAATCAATAAATGGTGTGGGGAAATTGTCATTAGGATAGGCACGATTCAAATCGTGGAAATCAGTACATATGCGGATCACTCCTTGCTTCTTATCGACCAGAATGGGGTTTGAAACCCACTCCGTTAAGGGAATGGGATATATGAAACCGGCTTTCAACAGCTTCTCTATCTCTACCTTAATCACGGGTGCTTTCCTAGGATTCACCGCACGTAAACGTTGTCGAACAGGCTTAGCATTGGGGTAAGTATTAATCTCGTGCTCGAAAATACGAGGGTCAATACCTGGCATCTCGTCATAAGACCAAGCAAAAATATCATGGAATTCCTTAAATAGCTTGGTGTATTCAAGAATCTCAGCATGGGAACATTCCACCCCAATATAGACGTTCTCTATCATGCCAGGATTGCGAGAGATGTTGATAGGAATCATTGAAGATATGTTCACCATGTTTCCATCAGCCATCGGACCAGGAGAGCTTAATGGAACCATAGGATTACCAATTGTTTGACTAAGAACCACCCTAAAATCCTCACGCTCCAAGCAGTCAAGCTCTGGAAGAAAGTACGATCTATGATGGAGTTCCTCCCATTGTGGCTCAACTCCCGACATAGCCTCAATAATCACTTCATCTGAAGGGAAAACTATATCAAGGCAGTTGTGTGCGTGAGAAGACTGTACTGCCCATGCCGGCAGCACATAAGGGTCCTCCTCCTTCATCCGCAAAGAGGAAGGACTAGGATCTGCAACACACTTGAGATTAGCTTGATAAGCTATCATAGCTGCAGGAAATGGCACGTCTGTCACGACGGACTCACTCAGAGTACTCAATGTAGGAAGAATACAAGGATCTTCCATATGACTCGTGCGAAAAGACATCGATCTCGTAGATGTCGAAGCCTCATCGAAACAAGATCCTATCATCAGGATCGGTGCAGGACAACTAAAGCTTCCCATGAGGGATGGATACATGCCTACACCCACACTCTCAGTTTCCAGCTGAGAGTGCTCAATGATCGGGATCGAAGCTCCCAAAGATGTGGTAACAGATGGATTCTTGAATGTTGTTTGATCAATCATTACGATCTTCCTATTATGTGGAAAGCATACAATGCGAAACAAGGAAGAAGCAACGGCTTACATACTGTACATCCAGTTCCTACCCATCAAGAGATTGTAGTCAAGGGGCGCATCAACCACCTCGAACTCTATCGCAATGGTGTTCCCCCCCAAACGGACTTTAAGGGAAGGAAGGATGCCATGCGGCCTAAAAGATCTCCCATCGAACACAGTTAACATGGTCGTTGATTTAGACAGCTCAGGATAACCCAGACCCTTCCAACAGGATAAAGACATCACAGAAGCAGCAACGCCCTCGTCAATCACAGTGCGCTTGACGATCATATTAAGACATTCTACATGAATCAAAAGAGACACATAGTAGGGCAAGCGAGGCTGAAATCCTGCGGTTTCAAATTGATCACGGAGGAAGAATCATCATCATTCACACCAAGGGTAGAAAGCAATGCCTTCCTTTGCGACGGACAACTCTGAAGCACTTCCAATGCAGACATCGCACAAGGAGTGTGGCCCAAATCCTCGACAATTGAATAGTTCTGGGCGGCTCGGGCATTTGGATTATGCCCTGAACGCTTAAGGGATCCCTTAGGAATGCAAGGTGCAGTCTCAAGTTTATCCATAGGTTTCTCAATACGCAAAGGGGACCCTGGTGGATCAGGCTCTTTTCCTGGACTGGGTTGTGATGAACCATAATCTTTCGCACGGGTCACAACTTTCACAGCACAGACCATGTTAATGCACCCATGACCACTACCCTCCGACGGATCATGATCATCACCAGACTGGTCATGGGACTTCGAGTTCATATTTTGATTATGCGGTAAAGGGTTAGTTAGCACAGCTAGGCCCTATGCCAAGAATCTAGAAGCTTCCTCAATACGAGGGCACAGGTAAGTGAGGTGATCGTCCTTACATAACTTGCAAGGGAATTTAACATTACGTTTAGCTTTCTTGTCCCCCCCATCATTTCGACCGTTCTTGTCATTACTATTAGCATTCTCATTCTTATTCCCACCCTTACGATTATTTTTACCCTTTTTCTATTCCGTCCGGGCTGCTAGTTACCCTTCTGGTCTGACGATTGCACAGAAAGTAAACTCGTCGTTTGGGCGGGTTGAGACGAAGCCGTAGCTTGTCCCGAAGCAGATTGGTTGATTGACAATTGAATAAATTTTTTTGAAACCGAATCCGTAGGTTTCGCACTTGCACAACCCACAATTCCATCGGCATGTGGCCAAGGTTTGACTTTGGGGTTGAAACTAGAATGCGGAGCATTGGGAATAATCTCATATAACAAACCGGACTGAGCATAGATCAAGTCCAGTTCCTGTGCCCTAAAAATTGCTTGTTCCTCATTCTGCACTCTAGATGTGGAAACATCCTTCGCTATATACGGCAATAACGACCTGAGGAACCACTCGAGGAGGAACTCTGATGGTATAAAGGCTTTAATTAACCTCTTCCATCTACGCCAATCTTGAATATGATCAGAGATATGTGTGGCTTTATCTTGCCGAAATTTCAACAAGAGTTCAGTACCAACGTCATAACGCACTGGTAGCTGGAAGTGATTAAGAAAAGTCATCGTAAGGTCATCAAACAAAGCGAAAGCTCCCCTAGGTAACTCTATATAACATTTCGCGGCAGGCCCTGTAAGGGTGAGTTGAAATAGTCTCAAACGGATTGAGTCCTGATGTAAGGAATTCGAAGAGCACCATAGGTTAAACATAGTAACGTGTTTGCTCAGATCCTCTCCCAGTTTTCCCTCAAACTTAGGTATGTCTGAAGGAAGCTTGGTAGGGACAGCCGACCAAGCTAGGTCATGAGCTACAGGATCGTTCATCAATCTCGACAAGTCAGGAAGATTGAGCGTCACGAGGAAAGGGAGCCTAGGATGATGAGGTCGATGGGTCGCTCCCTGATTCATATAGGTCTGATTACCACCATGGCATTGGCCATAGTGCCCTCCTCCCGTATGACCCGTATAGGGTGGCGTGGAAGCACCATAGTGTGGTGGACCTTGACTAGTAGGAGCTACAAAGCCGTAATTAGGAGAGTAAGCAGGTTGTTGATACCCGCCCCCATAAGGTGAAGAACCCTGTCCCTACTGCATCCCATAATAGGGTCCATAAGTCATCGCATGTGATGCCCCATGAGACACTCCATAGGTAGAAAGATACGCTCCGAAAGTAGGAATATACATACCGGAAGTAGGGATATACACCCCGGAAGTAGTAACATGACCTCTAGAAGTATGAACATAACCTCCCGAAGCAACGGGCGGTATGTAAACCTGAGATACAATCAGTCTAGTAACCACAGTACGGGCCTGACTCGTAGCCATGTGTCGGCTTGAAGGACCACGTGAATAAGGTGGAGGATGAACATTTGAATAACTAGGGACCGAGGATGAAGGAATCTGAGTAATAATGTACATGCTATTGTCTATCGTCACTCCTCTCAGATCTGGTATCCTAATCGGATCGCTAACCCTAGACCTAGGAGGGATGTGTGATGTAACCTCCACCACCAGAATGGAAGCTGCAATGTGACTAGTGCTCCCAAACCTCTCCACATGGTAAGGAATGAGAGTGCCCCTAGGCATA
This sequence comes from Pseudotsuga menziesii, assembly GCA_001517045.1. Classification (NCBI taxonomy): domain Eukaryota; kingdom Viridiplantae; phylum Streptophyta; class Pinopsida; order Pinales; family Pinaceae; genus Pseudotsuga; species Pseudotsuga menziesii. The sequence continues at coordinate 593,357 of LPNX010211269.1, forward strand.
GTGTTAGGCTCGAAGTCGGATTCGACATGAAATTCCAAATCATGTGTAGGGAAACCAGACATACCATAACTACCATAGCTAGTGCTGGCGGGTTCAAAATGAGTCTCAGCGTCCTCCGGCATTCCATACTGGTAACGCGTCAATGGGGAATCAACCCTAGAGTGAGTAGGTCTATCGTGCATGGTTCCTATCTCAGAAATCACAGGACCTAACTCAGCCAAGTCGGGTGAAGGATCGTAAGTAGGAGTAAACTCCCCATCGTCTACACAAATGGGAGAAGGTGGTTCAGGAATACCTTCTAAATGGTCTCCCATGGTGTGTGAATCAATGTGTGAAATAGTCTGCCTAGACTATCTAGGTCTCTCTCCCAAAGGAGGAGGAGAAGTAGAAGGCGGAAGTCCTGCTAAACGACGAGAATGGTGAGGAGCTGCACCCGAATCCACAGTGACTCAAAAAAAATAGAAAAGACTCTCTATTTACGTAAACCCTAGGCCAACTATCATGCACAGAGAAATCACTAATACAATCTAAAGCCAAATGCAAGCAAACAAGGGCTGGATAGATGAGCTCTCGAATGAAGCAGGTATGTCTCTCCTAGGAGAGGCTTAAGACTCCCATACACAACAAACGGAGGTATGTAACCAATTATTGTGGCCCTCAGCTTCAACGCGTAAATCAACTGTGCTGTCCAACCCCAACCTGGCCGGGACACCCACAGAATAACCCCTCCAAAGTACCCCCTCGATATCCTAGGTAAGGCCACTAAGGTCACCTCAATATAATCAATGCTCAGGCGGACAGTCGCAGGTGGGATTGACCATATGGGTAGGGTAGCAAAGCCTGAAACTCTCGAAAGAGCCCCTATATACGAATACAATCTTGGAAATATCTCCAGTGCTACTCAGTTATGACTAGGGGTCATCCCAATCAATAACCGCTCACACTGCCTCGTGCTTAACTCCCTTTTGAGAAGAGGATCATTTGAAGCACTGGTTATACCAAGGATTTCACACACTCACCTGGACAAACACATACATGTTGTTGTTTAATGATCTTGGAGAATTTACATACAATGAACTATTCCAAGACCCTAAAACCTAAGCTTGTTGGTGCACCTTAGAAAAGAAAAGAGTGTAATTCATTTTAATTTAGCATTGATTTTAATTGCCTTTATTACTCAAAATAGGGATATGACCGTGCAACTAACGGTGTTATGATGCAACATGAAGTAAAATGCACACCTAACAATCAATGCAAATGCATTGTGTCCATGAAAACAGAGTATGCTACTACGTGACATGCACAATTTTTCTTCAAATGATGAATGCAAGCTTTCCTATATGAAGTCCTAACTAGTACTCCAAAGAAAATCTAGTGCAAGTACAATGCAAAAATGCAAAATGCAATGCATGATGATAAGCAAATGTTTTATATTTTTTGAAATAAAATGAGATGCAAAAAGCAAAAGAATGATTCTACGACCCCTAGACTCTGCAAGCACACACAAACAGCACTCGAGCAAAGCACTAAGGTAAAAGAACTCTAATGCACTAATGTCAAACAAAAAATCGAAAATGCCATGACAAGAACCTTCTTAAAAAAAAATTTAGCCTAAAAAAAACGTTTCTGGTCAGAAACAGAGGTATAAACAGACTCAGGCAGTGCCAAAGGAGACCCAGCAAACATCAAACTTCACCCAACAACCATTTAACTTCCACAAAAAGGCAAAATTAAGGGTATACGCGACTGTTCGCAGTAAACCCGCTTGTATACAGGGAAATTGCAGAAAAACCCGCGTGTATATGCGACTGTGAGTTAAAAACTCGCATACAGGAAGAAAGGTGCATAAAATCAAGGAAAACAGACAAGTTGAGACAAACTTCACACCAATTAGACACTACCAGGCATACATGTCCCCAGACCCGACACAGAAACAAGAGAGAAAGAGCAATTCAAATTCATTGAATGCCGATAAAACAACCCCCAAAGGACAACTGCTAGAAACTCCCCAGTAGAGTCGCCAATTCTATTACAGAGAGAAATTACTATGGCTTGGGGTACCACAACAGACAGCTTGACTCCAGAAATCAATCCTTTCCAATATGCAATAGAAATTAAATGTCTAACACTAAAGGATCAGACCTCGTACCTTATTCCGGACGGTTGAAGTAGATCCCTGTTGAGCTTTCCAACTTCAGCTTGAATTGATAGATTACTTCCTCAACAACAAGTAAACAATACAAGCATTCTATATATCATGGTGTTAGATCTATTCTAGCATATATAATCAATAATGTATAAGCATTTGACATAATCCAATGCATAAAATATTCATTCAAACACACATTATTGGACAGGAAAAGATATTTCTATTAATATAAATTAGAGATTACAAAATACAACCTCTGACGGCACGTCTACGAACCGGAGAAACTGAATCCCCCACTTGGGCCTCCACCACTTCAATCCTCCATCTTTCGATAGAAAGCTCACAAGCAAAAGGCAAGCTTGGGAAGAACACACTAGTGCTCCAAGGGACAAAGGGATGCAAACTCAAGCATAAGTTCTGGAAACAATGGACTATAGTTTCTTTGCTCTCAATTCTCTCATATGCCTTCAATGTACCAAGGGGTTCCTTATATAGCTTTTCAAAGGGGTAATGAAAGGTCAAATCCGAGCGATCTCAAGGCATAGGGAAGGCCAGGAATCAAGTGAGTCGGATCCATGTCAAGGAAAACTCCAAAAGGATTTGGATTTTGTACACATCCCGATGTACGCGGTTTTAGTGGTCAAACCCGCGTATATACGCGTTTATAGGTTTAAAAGTCGCGTGTATCATTTTTCACATGTTTTTAGGGATGGTCAAGGAAACATCGAAGGACAAAAAATGGTCCATGGGGTCTAAGGAGTCTGCAGCGGGATAGGGGAAGGCCATACAAAGTGTGATTCACCTGGAGTGGTGAAATCAGCTATAACACATTCCCTTTTAAAATGGGTCCATTCTAGTATATTACAAATATCACATTAAAAGAACCATCAAATTTATTAAAAACGTCATCATACATCCTTTAAATCTCTAAGAAAAATTTCCTTTCAAATTAATTATAAAAGATCATTTATATTTTTTAAAAATAAAATTATATATTTACAAACATCACATTAAAAACAAAAATAAATATTCACTCTCCATTTTTATCAATAATCATACTTTTAATTTAGGTTATGAACTTTTTTTTCAATCAGGAAGTTGATCAGGAAACCCACCAATACTTCCCTGTATTTCATGGATGGTAAGGGTGGTAAATTATTGACCTCTTTGGAAGAAGGCCTAACCCTGAAGGAATCAAGGCTCAAACTCGTGACCTACCCCTGCTACAGGATAACGTATGCATGTCTTACCAATTGAGCTAACCCTTGGAGCTAAATGAAATTTTTATTTATTTATAATATCTTTCCAAAAACATCAATTCCTGCTACCTCACTCGGTTAAGGTGTTGGTTTCATTTGCAAGAAAACCCAAGTTCAATACCCTTAGTTGTGACTTAGTTGGGAGGAGACACCCAAAACTCCAGCCATGTTAAGGGTTGGTGTGGTCAAGGTCGGGTGTGAACCCAAGTGATTTTGATAGTTTAGATGCCCTTGGATTGTGTTTTCTTAGTCAATGGTTGAAATGCATTGGCCTTGAGTGACGAGAATTTCTAAATAACAAACAAAATATATATTTCATATATATATAATTACTATATTTAAGAAAAAAAATAAAAAAGTATATATTCACACTATGAGTGATCTATGTTATGAACCTTTTATTTATTTATAATGTCTTTCAAAATAAATCTCAATTTCAATTATATATATATATTTTCATGTAATTAGTGATGAGTCATACATGCCAAAAATGTTTTCAATGTAAGGATTTATTTAATAAGCAATTCACATATATTAAGATTTGTTTTGATTATTTTTATCTAAAAATTTAATCATAAATTCAAAAGAATAGTTGGAATTGTAAAGATCAATTAATGAGATTGTAAGATTTGAGTATTATAAAGGAAATCGAGGATACTAAATCTATTTATGCCTTCAAAATTGTCATTTTGATTAAAAAAAAATGTAGTGGAGATTTCTCCCCTACTATATGCAAAAGCACCTGCCCTAGATCGTACAAATCATCGTGTAAAGTTCAACAATGGCAAAAGAAAACAAGAAAAACAATAACAATATTTTTTAGATTTTTTCAAATATATTCTACTAAATAACAAAAATAAAAGCATTCATACCTTTTTCTGCAATGTGGGCCACCGTAGTCATCCGAGGAAATGGTCTCGCGGCTCCATGGTTTGGGTCTCCAGTCTCTTCCACGAATGGTTTTCAAATGGGGAATGGATCCAAATGGGTATGGAGCAAGCTCAACATACAATGTGGGAAATGGCATAGAAAAATATGGGAATAATGGCGAAAAGTGTATGGTGTGACTGAGAGCAAATGGAAATAAGTGTTTTGGGGGAGAACTTCACAATGTATTTATAGGATGGTCCAAGGGTTTTCTGACCCATGGTATTTTGATCCATTCTCATTTTTAGGGTTTTTTGGTCCATTTTGGAGAGAGTGGGGATAAATCACAATAAATACTCAAATTCCCTTCATTTATGGGGAAGGAATAATAATTTTTTGGGCCATATTAGGTGGAAATTTAGTTGTGAAGGTCAAATGGAGGAAATAATGGTGGGAATATGATGTATGCCTATGGTTTAGACCATGGAGAGCTAGGTGAACAAATTTTGGTGTTAACAGATTGCCCCTTGATGTGTGAGGGCAGGAGCTCATCATATGGTCGATATACATCATAAGATCAAGGGAAAATGGTGACAACGGTGGAGAGACTGGAGATGACCGTAGAGGAGTGGAGCCTACTTGTTCAAACTACACTGGCTTTAGGTTTGTATTACTTCTCACAAATGGATGAGGTACATATAATATCATACATGTATATGGACAAAGTGGGCATACCCATGCTCGTAACAATGTCTCAAAAAGAAAAATGGGGATCAAGGCTCAAATAATGGGATCCGATCAAAACATATACAACTGGTGATACATAATGGTGGCCTCAATGGGAGGTTGAATACATATAATGATCTAAAGAACTGACACATAAGAACAACGGAATTCTCATAAAATGCAATATCATAATAATTGATGCTCTCTTGGATCTAGAGGTGTACACATATGTATGGACTCAATGACTAAGAGTCAGAATCTCTGAGGTATAATAAACAACATCAAGTACTGTAGATACACAAAAGCACAACACTAAGGGGCTTCCAAACACTTGGCACCAATGCAACCCATAAATCACAAGGGACATGAAATTGTATGGGTCCAACAGTATACTCACCAATGTGCTAGAGTCAGGTGACAACTAGGGTCTTCAACCAAATAATGAAGTAACCAATACCCTGTATGAATCTCAACGATGCAATGATTTAGTTGAAATCGAGCACGTGAGACACAACAGACTCGAAAGGCACTAATGACTCCTTTCAAGCGGCCCAAGGAAATAATCAATGAGGTGTATGAAACTAGGATACAGGGACCTTTAGGTCTATCCTTTGGAATGGATGTGTTGACATTGACAGAGGGAGTCCTGCAACTAACAAAGAAATTTTGTTTCCTTGATAGAAACACGAGGGGGATAACCATAGATGTGGAACATTTAGCAGAATGAGACACTGAATGGGGAACATGGGTAGGGGACTACGAGGGACTCAAACAAGACAAATATTCCAACATATAAAAATTCAATTTTCAAACTTTTCATCATCGGGAGCATCTAAAATCCTTCCTTCTTCCCTTTTCTTCATTCCTCTTTTCTTCCGAAGAGTGTGTAAGCCTTTTGATCCATTTTCAAGGGTCAAAATGTATTTTATTTTCTGATTTCATAATTTTGTAAAGTCCATCAATAAAGAAAGAAAGTGGGCTACACAACTCCCACACTCCATCCCCCTTGGGGGGATTCATAGTCTCTTTCATGGTTTTCATTTTACTAATCGACACTTACACACACTCTGTCTTCTAGAAAGGTTGTATAGTTTAGTTGTTTTTCTTTAATTCCATCTTTTCACACCCGACTTGTTTCCACAAAGTATATTCTCGCCACTAACCAAAGGATTTTTTTCGATTATTGGTGGATGATCAGAAAGTGACACATAGTTGCGGTTCTAATTTGTCGTTAGTCCATTTTATTTTACAAACTTATTGCTACATAAAATTGGAATAAACATTTCCTCGTCATCTTGTGTATACTCTTTTCCTCTGTGGGATTTGCCTGGTCGTTGGAAAATCAAAAGAAGTTTTCAACGGTTTCTAATTTCTTCACATTAATCTAATAATTCATTAATAAAATCGAATCCCCTTAGAAACATTATGAAAATCCAGTGTACGATAGTTGACAATCATGGGAAAATTCTTAAAATGAAGTGGGAACAAATGAATAGTGACCTCGAGATACAGTCAGGCTACACCCTTGTTGATGTAGTGTTGGACACCTTCTCAGAGACTCCCGTTCAGCCCACATTTTTGAGTGAGGAACCACTTTAGTCATCTTCCAGACACATTCTTAGTAATTACAGTATAGCGAGAATTCCCTTCCCGTAACTCAACTCATCTTTTAAGAATTTAAAACTGACCAAGATACATTACAAAACATTTTACTGCAACAACACTATTTCATTTTTACTCCATTGGAACTGATATGATTAGTAATTATTTCATTCTTGATTTATGTGTTGATGTTATGTTCCTGAATATTTAGTTAAGTTTGCAAACAATCTTGTCTTAGAATTTACTTCAAAAAAATCATAAACAACTTACTTCCATGAATAACAAATAAAATTTAAAGAGCCTTAGACAACTCTTTCTTTGGGACCACCCCCATTGGCTTCATTAGGAGTTTTGCCTAAATAGAGGAGTCGAGATCAAATGACAATACTTAACTCGAGACTTTCCCCCAAGGACACACCTAGGAAGGTCACCATGTTCCAATGAGCCAAATATGCCAACATACAAAAATTGGGATCAGATCGAAATGAAAATTACCTATGTACCAATCCTCAAAATTTTCCAAGCACCAAGAATCCCATTTCTTTTGAATCTTAAGTAATGAACAAACCCCCAACCAAACTTTGATGTTGAAATGACAAAGAAAAAATAAGTGATTCAAATAATCTATGTCCTTTCATAAAGACAACAGCAGTGAAGTCCATACCAATGGATTTTCTGGAGATTATCCCAGGATTGTATGTGATTTTTCAAGACAGTCCAAAAGAAACACTTTAGTTTACAGGGAATGTGCCATTTCCAAATTTAGTTATACCACCAACAGTGATCAAATTCCGAATGAATATGTGAAAGATACATGTAAGCCTATTTTGTAGTCAGCAGTCCTGAAGAAAGGTTCCTATCCCAAACAACAGAATCCACCATTGGTCAGAGTTTGATGCCTAGCAAATTGAGAAGTGAAACATAAGTATCCCATTCATGAGCCAAGGGGTCATGCAGTCCCAAATCCATAGCGTTCAACCAGTATGGATCATGCATATGTAAAACCCCAGATAGGTAGCCTCATTAAGAGTGAAGATGTTTTGAGAGTGTAAATCCTCACGAATATTCGAGCTGAGACTGAATGTACCATTATAGCCAACAATAAGGTCGTAGCCAATCAGAATACTCCAGCCATCACTGACCTTCCAACCCATCCTTTGGTTATTCCATGACAAGACCTTCATAAAAATTTTCCCAAAAAACAAATCATTCCTCCAATACTTTTTAGTACACCAGATCTAAACCGTGAAAGGCTTACCCCTAATTGCGCCGAGAGGCGCTCTACAGCCCAATATGGGAGGGATCTTGTAACGTTTGTAGTGTTATGTAATACTCCTCTTGTAAATGCCGGCCATAAAAAATAAATTTTTTAATTATTCTCCAAAATAAATGTCGGCCACAAAAACAACCTAATATGGGGCAGATATTGTAATGTTTCTACCTAACAAGATAATTAAAAATAAAAATATTAATTATCGGCGAAAAAAATGTCGTAAAAAAAACGCAATATGGAGGAGATATTGTAAAGTTCATACTTAAAAAATAATAAAAAATAAAAAATTGAATTATCCGCAAAAAAAAATGTTGATCGTGCACATGGTTTTAACAAGGCCTCCTAAACAACCCATGGTTTTATTGTACATGGTTTAGGAGGGCCTTGAAAATAGTTTTAAAACCATGTGCAAGGCCTCCTAAACAACCCATGGTTTTATTGTACCTGGTTTAGGAGGTTGTTGCAAATGGTTTTAAGACCATGTGCAAGGTCTCCTAAGCAACCCATGGTTTTAGGAGGGCCTTGCACATGGTTTTAAAGCCATGTATGGGGGAGATGTTGTAATGTTATTTCCTAACAAAATAAAAAATAATAAAAATTATTATATGTTGACCTTAGCTGTGTCTTTTGGTCCGAATCACACCAAAGCTAATAGTTGAGTGCAATACTTGAGAAGAGGTTTGCACCTCCAAAGATTTGATCCCTCTCGAAGCTTGATAGAACCTAGGATTTGGATCTATGGTGGTGTATTTAAACTGCCGCTGCCAAATGCTTGAAACTAAAAGATCCCTTCATCAACTTGTAATAACAATAGTATAATTGAGCCATGATAAATTTTGATGTCCCATCTTCCCAGATATTTGGACAAAGAAATTATATTCCGGACTGCCAAATGAATTTAGAGGAGTCAAAAGAGCCTTCCCATAGAAAATTGATCATCTTCTTTCTCAACATATTTAAAATTGGTTGGAAAAGTAAAGCCATACAAAACCAATAAACTGGAATTACACTTGCAACATATCTAACCAAAGTCGATCTTCCACCAAGCGATAAATACCAAAACGACCAATTATTTATCTTTTTATCTATCCACTTGATCAACCAACCTCGTTGTTTGGCATTGTTTTTATTTGACTTGAGAAAAAATCCCAAATATTTAATGCCGGATTCCATGACTTCCATCCTTTAAAATAGAATGTTATAACTTAAGGACAAAAAAAATAAAGGAGAAACAGTATTCCATTTGATAATATTTTAAGGGAAAAGAAAAGGAAAAACTAAAAAGAATTACTTAAAAATACATCTAATCCAAATAGATGGGTTTCAAGGTAGACCTGTACTTTATTTATAAAGAATTTTTAGCAAATAATTTGTTTGAATTTATGTGTATAACTTAAGAAAAAATGAAAAATTAAAGAAAAAACATTATTCCATTTGATAATATTTTAAGGAAAAGAAAAGAAAAAACGAACAAAGAATTACTGAGAGAGACTTAAATACATGGGTTTCAAAGTGACTTATACTATATTTATAAAACTTTTTAAATTTATGCGTATAGCTTAAGAAAAAATAAAAACGTAAGGGAAAACAGAATGGAAAAGATAAAGGAGAAACTCTCTGCACGAAGTCCAAAACCATGATCTATATACATCTTACATAGATTCTTTTGAGTGAATACAAAATTCAATACTTTAAAAATGCCATATTATTTATTTAGCGTAAAGTTTTTTTTTCCAATGAGAAAATGTTGATTATATGTTATATATTTTGGAATTAATATAAATAATTGCGATAATTCGTTTTTATTATAGTCAGTTAAGATGGCTAAACATAGTATGAATTAATTAGAATATTAAGTTATATTTGAGATGGTCTTTTACCAAAGCTTCGTTGTCACATATGTGTTCTCATTTGTACAGCGGGACCATGTATTATTGGTTGTTATGTTTCCAATAAATTATTGATGTGTTGATTATCATGATAGGATTGTTAGTTTTTGGGATGGTTTTTCACTATATTTATAGAGAATATAATAGTGAAGCTGATTTACTATTGAAAAATGTCATTGATAATAAGTTGATATGCTTCTCTTTCGAGGAACTTTTTGATGGGATCGTGATAGATTCAGGCGACTTGAGAGTTTAATTTTCTCCTTTATCAACTTTTGTGTATGACTGCAACTTAGACATCAAAATCCTCAGTCCTGTTTTGAGTTGGTGTTGTAAGACTAATTTTTTGAAAGATGTTAATTGTGTACAGCTGGGCCAAATTATCCTGAATTAAGATTTGTATGTATGATGTTGATGCAAACTAAGTATAATACAAGCTAGTATGTTTACGAATGCCTGATAACATGGGTGAAAACCGGATAGAGAATCTCCCTCTGCCAGTATGTATTTATGCCACAGTTTTAATATAAACAACTATTTTTCCTTTATGCAAAAAAATATAGGAGCATTCCATGATGTTATGTGGAAATGTTTCTTATGACGATGATGACATATAGTTATAGTATATGGTTTTATTATATTTACATTTAAGTTAATGTTGTATTATTCATTATGGCATGTGGTGATTAGTATGTGATTCTTTAATATCTATATTATGAAGATGTTATGTTTTTATGATGGCATATGGTAGCATGCAGTTCTTTGATATCCATGTTATTTTAATGTTATGTTTTTATAATGGCATATAGTGAGATGCAATTGTTTAATATCCATGATGAAATGAGGATGTTAGCATTATAATTAATGCTTAGTTTCATAATATGAGGTAGATTTGGATATAGGAGCCACTTCATGGATGTAGAAGGCCAATTCATTATAGATATCATCGGTGCATATAACTACAAAGGAATGATCTCTACATATGCAACACCGAATGGGCTAAGGACAAACTTAATCGATAATGTTATACTGGTGTTTATCTACCTCCTTTGATATTGAAAGTCTAAAATGAGGGCTAGAGTTATACTCATATGTGAAGATGTAATGATAGACTTTTGATGGCTAGGGATAAATACTTGGTTAGAGCTATAGAAGTCAGTTAAGGGAATCCTTTCGAGATGCCCAATGTGCATTAGTTAGCATACTAAAGTAGATCCCTAGTATCATCTATATGAGATCTTGGGACCATAGATCTTAGCTTAGGATGAGGAGACCATAGACCCTAATGTTCAAAGTCAAAGAGATGGTTGGAGTTGTACTTGCAATTCCATAAAGTTTCGATGTGGAATTACTATGCATATTGTACCTACACCATGATGCATGAATCTTGTACTAGTTGTAGAATAGGGGTGATGTTATGATAAGCAGGACCATCTAAAGTATAAGGTGATGTTATAGATGTAGATAAAATGGTATGATTATGTGACGGCGCATGAGGGAGGAAGTACACCCTTGTGATTGAATTGATTTTATGCATGACTATTCTACTTGTTTCATATTAGAAACTAAGGAAGTCAATCTAGAGAAAGTAGTAATATTATGGAACTATTTTTGTTAGTAGTGTAGGTGGGAGACTTAATCATGGTGACGATACGTGTGACTCCCTCACCCCACACACTACTACTCGTATCTTTAGGTGCATATTTGTGATGGTTGTGCTTATCAAATGGTGTCTTGCATAATAAACAAGCACACACACACACACACACCTCTCGATCAAATATTGAGAACCCTCTAGTCCTCGATCAAGAAAGATATACCCCCTAGAACTCAATCCACCTCTTAAGACTCAAGGTCATAATATAAATACAATAGAAATTTTCTCAAAAACAAAGTGAAAAACATACAAAAATGGAACCCCTTACATTGTTCTACAATCCTACATATATCCCCAAATTTAGACATAAATTTAAAATAATAATATGTTATTTTATTGACATGCACACTACCACATTCCATTCTTACAAAAATAGTGCCTTTTTATATTCCCATTAATCCTCCTTAGTACACACAATCCTTAGTGTGCATGTTAATAAAATAACATATTATTATTTTGAATTTATGTCTAATTTTGGGGATATCTGTACGATGGAAGAACAATCTAAGGGGTTTCATTTTTTTTTTATGTTTTTCACCCTTTTTAGGAAATTTCTATTTTATGGATACTAAGACCTCGAGCCTTAAGAGGTGGATTGAGTTCTAGGTGGTATAACCTTCTTGATTGAGGACTAGATAGTTCTCAATATCTGATCGAGGGGTGGTTGGGAGGAGAGTCATCCCTAAAAGATTGTTTCATATTCTATTTTTCTTTTTGTCATTGTTTCTTATTAAAGAAAATGGATGCATTGTTGTTTATCTATAAGTCCAATTTCAGTCTTCTACTTCTAAGCATTTATCCAATCTTTCTTTTAATTCCCAATACACACACTCATGTAAGTTCTTGTAAATAGATCAATTATATGTTGGGTATTTACATTATTAGATGGTATTTTTGTTGGTTAATATTTATTCTTATTCCACCCTATAGAGTTCTTAACCCTGAAGCTTATAACAACGTAGGATATATAGAGATTTATGATGCAAGAAACCATAAATTATAGTACAAAATAACAAATAACAAAATAATCCATAGCCCCATAGACATTTAAATGGGATTTCAATATGAAACAATCCTAGGTACTTGACTTGGTCCTATAATTAATGAGTACCAATTACCTAGTGGGACTTAATTAATAGAGATTATTTTTACATTAATTATGTTCACTAGTAACTACTCATCCTTATTTAAAAGAGATGGTCACAAACACTACTTGAGTGGCTCCTAAAGTAAGGGGGTTAGGGTAGGATCCTAACATGCCTTCCTCCTTCAAGAGAAGTGTTTTCCTTGAGGCTGAAGGTGAGGAAATTAATATAGAATCCCTCCAAGTTCCTAGGTGGCATCTTCTAGTTGCATACCTTTCCACTAGATCAAGAATTTTTTAATTGTGTGCATGCACAACTAATGGTCCTTGGTATCCAATATTTCTTCCATCTAGAACCAAAATTTTCCTTCCCATTAAGTTCTGGTAACTTGGTTTGCACTTTACAATTGGATCTCATCACCTCTTTTAGGAAAGATACTTGAAATACTAATTGAATCTTGGTATAACTTTGTAGAGCTAGCTTGTAGACCACATGTGTAATGTGTTGTATAATCTTGTAAGGTCCATAGAACTTCGGGGATAGTTTCTAGTGAAGGCTATTTTTTAGTGATGTTTATTTATAAGGTTGAAGTCAAAGTAACACCTAATTCCATTCAATAATCAAATTCTCTTAGTGATGTTTTCCTACCTATTATTTCATTCTATTTTGAGCCATAGCAATTTTTTCCTTAAGTGTGCGGAGAATAACTTCTGTAGTGTGAAATGTGTTATCCACTGCATAGACACATGAAGTGACTAGTAAATAGGAAACCATAAATAAGGGATTTTAGCCATATACTACTTCATATGGGTTCATTTTGGTAGCTCTATAATAAGTGGTATTATACCACCATTCTACAAGAGTAATACATTGTGCTTATTGGTGTAGCATATATGAAGCAAAGCATCTCTAATAAGTTTCTAAACACTTATTTGTTGCTTCTATTTGGCCACATGTTTGTGGGTGATAGGCTGTGTTGAGTTTCAATTAGATACCCTTAAGTTTAAATAACTCTTTCCAAAAGTTTATTGTAAAGGTAGGGTCTCGAGGTAATGGAAGTGGGCATGGCATGCATATAAAAATTTGATCCATGAAGACTTGAACATCAAATGATGGTGTAAAAGGTTGTGCCAATGCACAAAACTAGGAATATTTCTAAAGATGATCAACAATCACCATGATGACTAATGTATTACCATCTCTAGGAATACCCACTATAAAATCGATAGATGGGTCAGACTTGGAAACCATTGAGAGGCCACTGGCAACTTCATTATTTATCCCTTGTGTCTTTGGTAAGTACTGTTGTATGTTTCAAGAAAGGTTTGTCTGTATTTTTCCATGCCTTCCCAAAGGAACTAGTAATTAATCCTTTCATAGATATATCGAGTGACCTACTAAGGGTGATGAATGCAACTCCTCTAATATTCTTTGTTTAAAGGATGAATTCGGTGCTAGAAAAATATACCCTTTATAGTGCAATCGGTATCTTGGTTCCAAGTATATTTTGTAGGAGGGTTTGGATATTCCTTAATCCATCACATAAGTTGCACTACATTGTCATTTTCCATTCATTTGTGGTGCTCTTCCTTCAGAAAACTTGGAACCGATAAGGATAATGAAAAGAGAGATCCCTCCTATTTAACTTCCCTAGGCAATGCATCAACCAACACTTTTTTTTCCCTTTTATATATAATCTCATAATCATACCCAACATTTTAGTATCCCACTTATGTTTCTATAGCGATGAAAACCTTTATTGAAGGAAATATTTTAAACTATGATGGTTGTTCTTGATATGGAAGCACCTCCCTATTAAATAAGGGAATTATGTCTTGACTATATGAAGGATGGCCATCATTCCTTTTTCATACACACACACATGCCCAAATTCTTGTCACATAACTATTTATTAGTGATGTCCAAGGAGTGTCCTTCTTGCATCAGTAATTCCCCATGACCTCTTCCCAAGGAATCACATTTTAAGACAAAATTCTTAGTGAAATCAAGCTTTTACTGCACATGTCATATTCTAAGGTAGAGAAGACCTGCTCAACTTTGGCACTCCAGAAAAAATGTGTTTTTTCTTAGTAATGATGTTAAGGAGGTGCAATTTCACAATAATATTTCATAAAATTTATAGTATCCACCCATTCCTAAGATCCCATGTAATATCATAAGGTTATTGGTATGTTTACAATCTTACATAACTTCCACTTTGTTTGGGTCAACTTGTACTCCATCCTAAATCAATATGCGACTCAAGATTTAAACCTTAGTAACCCCATAATCACCTTTGGAAAGCTTCACAAATAACAGATGGTCCCTGAGCAGTTCCAAGGCACGATCAACATACTCTACATGGACCTCACATTTGGGCCTATAGATCAATATATCATCAAATAAAACCAGTAAGTAACTGAAGAGGAAATGATAGAAAATCTTGTTCATGAGGCTCTAAAAGGTAGATGAAGCATTACAAAGACCAAAAGGCATGAATAACAACTCATAATGACCCTCATGGGTGATGGAAGTTGTCTTTTAGATCTCTGTTCCTTTCATCATAATTTGGTGGTGGCTATACCAAAAGTCTAGTTTAGTGAAGAAATTGGCATTCTGAAGCTCATCCAAGGATCATCAAGGATTATATTGGGAAAAGTATCCTTGATAGTTAACTTGTTTACAAATTAAAATTATAGAAACATTCACCAAGTTCCTTGTTTATTCAATACCATAACCACTAGTGAGGAATAAGGGCTTTTACTAGGATGAATGATTGCAACCTTTAACAACTCCTTAATGATATTTTCTATTTAATTATTTTGGGAAAAAGGGTGTTGTTAAGGGTGCATATTAATAGGGTGAATTATTGGAATTAGTGGAATACCATGATTGTGCTCCCAACGGGATGGTGGTAAACCCTTGGGTGTTTCAAAAACCTATTCATGTTTGGAGAGAGCTAACTACAAAGTAGGGTGAATGTCTTGTAGGGGTGTAACCACTACTCGGATGGCATTGAATTGTGCATTAATAATTGAATGGAATTTCTTTAATAACATATACATATGGTGGGCGTTGAGAACTTATAGATATTAACCTAAATTAATCCATTTGAGATGATGTGTGTACCCTTCCTTAGAAAATATGATATATAGTTCCTTGAAGTCCATGGTGAAGGGTCACAAAGTCCTTATCCATTCCACCTCGAGAACTACATCACAAACACCATTTCAATTGTGAACATGTTTTTATTAAGATGGTAGTCACCCATTTGGAGTTTTAGATTTTCACAACCCCCATATTTCATCATACCACCATTTTCTATCATAACTTGGAAATTTGATATAGGTCAGACATAGCAATCATTTTCTTTTTCCAGTCTCCTGTGAATTAAATTATCATTGTTTCCACTACCAATTAATTCAATGACTTTATGGTTCTTGGTGTCTCTTATCAACTTCAATGTCTACAAGATTGAGAAACCTAACATGGCGTGTAGTAAAATTGGGGTTCCTCCCTAGGATCTTGCGAGGTGTTGTTATATTCCATGGTAGGATCAATATCCTCCATTGTTGGTTCTTTTTGGCCTTCAATTGTTATGTATTATAGGTTTTGAAGAAAGGTGCCTGATAAGTACTATGCTTGAGCCCCAAACTTAGGATGGTACCTTGTACACTATTGTATATACTTTGGTTTTACATAGTAAAATTTTAACCACTTTTATATAGTATTCACCCTTCTTTAAAAAATTTTACAAACCTTATGGGATAATATCATGGTGTAAGGGTCTTTTTTTATATAGTTTCTATGTACCTAAGTGGATTTTATTATTTCCTAGCACATTCGTGCCTTTGGAAGGTATATATCATTACTGACATATAAGATAGGATTTTGCTCTGCTTGCATTATTGAATTATCCTATGACTATGTTTCATAAAAATTAGGTACGAACCCACTTTTTAATGACTCAAAACCTTCCAGCTGCTTCTAGAAGTGTCATTACTTAAGCAGTAGTTCTTTCCCAACCATGGGCACCCTAGTTACAACCTGTTTTATCATTTGGTTCCCATGTCTAAGCTCGTCCTTAGTTCAAGGAGTCCCTTATAGTCCCACCATTCCTTTGTGTAAACCTCATGTTCCTTCTTGTCTCTTATGATGGTTATCGCTCACAGGGGCTCCCCTTTTCATGTCAATAAGTAAATGCATATCATTAGTGTACTTTCCTTATTGGTCCTAATGTTGTCTCCTCGCTTCATTGTTATAATCCAAAATTCTTGAGCATGTCTCAATCCTAGCCAAGCAGAGCCTATTATTGATCCTTAGCAGCTTGATTATGTTTTACCCCAAATGAAACATCCCCCTGATTGTACTTATCCTACACGTGCTTCCTTGAATTGAGCATAGGTATGTTCCATTGCTTGGAATTAGTTTTCTTTCCCATGAGACTCGTTTCCTCTTTTTTGTACTATAAGAATATTTGATTCTTTTTAAGCTTTCATAATATGAAAAAGACCCAAAAAAAAAAAATGGATGGGAAATTGATGTTATCTTATGTCAGTAGTTGTCGTGCTACCTTTGAACATAGCACAGTTTTTTAGTGCATCCATCATGGGTCGGGTTTTAGCATGGAATTAGGAATCTAAACTTGTTACTCAGAAATTTCTCCACCGAATGGTTAAGCTTCCAGTCCCTATGGAGCCTCTCTTGATTCCTCTTGCATCACATAGTTACATCGATATTCACATTTGAGTCTATGCATCCTAAGTTTATCCATTCACCTTATGATTTGGGTCAAAGGAAGTATTTATCTTGAGTTATCCATTCCTCAGATATATTGACTTTGCATGTCGACCATCCTGGTATCATATGGAGCTATTGTCCTACCTGGCACCCTTGTCCTACTTTCATAATTGGTAGGTGACCTTGAGCTCAATAGATGACATTTCATCATTGGTTGCTTACTGAGTGGTTTCCTTTGTGTTCAACGACAATAATTCTATTCACACATTGGGATTTGTGTTGTGTCATTGATTCTAGTAGACCCTATTGGTGATCTCCTCACCTTTATCAACATTTTTCATCATTGGATTCTATTTAGAGGGTCTCTTTCGCATGCTACTCGCATCTGGTTTGTGTGAGAGATGCACATGTTTACTGGTCTGTGTTGTTCATCTAAGTTCTTCCAAATAATTCAACCTAGATGTGTACCTCATGTTGGTTGATGGGGGGTGCTTTAATTTACTCCTTTCGACAGATTACATTCCATTGACTTCAGACCATCTACTATGGAATCGGGATCTAGAGTCAGTTGAGTACCTTGAGACTTGCAGTCATTAGTGGCAAGTTTTCTCGTCATCAACAATTGGGAATACATCAATGTCTCCTGATTGATAGATTCTTTAAGTGTTCAACCTCAACACCTTTATTCACAATTGTTAAATGCACTTTGTACCTTGAAACCCATTTTTATCATCAATGGGGTATCTTGCGTTTGTTAACGATATATGTCAATGACCAATAATCAGACAATGTTTCATCATGTTCAACTCCAATACATTTATTCATGTGATGTGGCATGTATCATTGATAGTTTGCGTAAAATACATCATATTATGGTGGAACTCTCATATATGCTACTATCTTGATTGTGACATTACCTATGGGACCTCAGTCCTCATGAAATAGAAGTTGTACTCCACTATGTACTAGATGTCTTCACCTAGTATGGAGACCTAACTCCACTATATATGGTACGTGGTTGCGACCACTTATGACATATGTTCATGATGTGATTCCTATTCATTTCCATTGTATGTATATGTAGTTGGGACTACTATATATATTCATATCCATAGTCATGTATTCTAAGTCAATATTTTAATAGGCTAATGAGTGGCTAGTTCTTCTAGATGGGCCTTCACTACTCCACTTATGGGATTGATAATGTATTTCGACCATCATGATTATCCCTCTGACCTCACATATTAGTGGGAATATCTTATAGCATGATTTTCCACACCTTATGCAACATGCCTTGATGGCCTACCTTGTCCCTCTGCAGACTAACTATATGCTCCTTTCTCAAAATATCCTTAATGCTTGATTGAAACCCTAAAAAACACATTTTTGTTGATACACACGGGTCATCTGTTACACAACATGCATACACACAACCTGCTCCATTATAGCCCAAGTACATTAGGTTTTGAGCTCAAAATTGAACATTTTTCAAGTTTTCCATGCCATGTCATGCTGGTTGTGATCATTGACCTTCCATATGCTAGAAAATGCTTCGATTCAACCCTCCATCTCCCATTGTAGGGCTATATATTGGGCCATTGTGAATGACCAGCGTTGATCGAAATCCTAGGCTCTATCAAGCGCCGAGAGGGATCAAATCTATTGAAGTGCAAACCTCTTAGTATTGCAGTCAAGGAGGTATCATCTTTGGTGTGTCCTATATATAGACATTGATTTATTCAAACTAAAAGACACATCTTTTTATTTAAGGTCGACATATAATATTTTTATTATTAATATTTAATACTATTTATAAACGACATATAATAAAACCATGGGTTGTTTAGGAGGCCTTTCACATGGTTTTGTTTTTATGACCAACATCTATTTTGCGGATAATTAAATTTTTAAATTTTTATTGTTTTGTTAGCTAGGAACATCACAAGATATCCCCCATATTATGTTGTTTTTGTGGACGACATTTATTTTGGCGGATAATTAAAATTTTTATTTTTTGTTATTTTGTTAGTAACAAATGTTACAACATCTCTCCCATACTGTGCAATATTATTTTTCGCTGACATAATATTGACAAACGTTACAAGATCTGCCAACATAATATTTACAAACATTACAAGATCTCCCTCATGACAAACGTTATAGGATCTCCCTCATACTAGGCTATAGAGCGCCTCTGGACCCAATTATAGAATTGATATATTTATGATAAAAGAGAAAAATAATAAAAACATTTAATAATAGAGTGCAAAAAACTACAATTATGTTTCTGAACTCCAATCTTAATTAAATTTTATAAAATGACCTAATTAACTTTCAAATTCTATTATTCCAAAAAATTATAAAAAAAAACATAATTCAAATTTTATAAAATAGGTAGTTAAATCAATTACATTTGGTAAAACGAATAGTGTAGTGCAGAGATTATACCGAGTCATGCCATTATTCCACTTTCCAAAAAGTATAAGTTTTATGGTTTTATATTTTTTGCGATTGCAATATGTCATTGGCTTCATCGTGGTGTACGAATCCATGCTGTTGAATCTGTATCACACCAGAAAACTTGATAAGTTAAAAACCCTTTTCTATCTTAAAATATCTTTTACTTTCTATTTTCATTCAATCCAGTCACTATTCTTCAATGTAAAATATTTGCAATCGGTGTCTTATCTATTGGTGGTCTATGAAGTTGATTTTCATTTACAGCGTTTGATGCAAGCTTGGAAGGCCGCGATTTCGATGTCTGTTCGATTTTAAACAAGTGTCGCTCTTCTTGTGTTGAAATCTAAGCTATGAGCGCTGGAAACCCTCATAATGGCTTGAGCTTGCAAAGAAAATGGAAGAAGTACTCCATCACAAATTTAAAAAAGCCAAAAGGACTAAAGATTCAAACGTTTAGTCAAATAAATCACATAAATTTGTTGTTAATACACTACATTTGTTAGAACGATCAAAATATTACCTTCTAAGCCAACATTTCATAAACATTGATCGCTACCTTGTAAAAGATAGTGAGTTGAGTTGTGGATTGTTGCTTCAGAGCTTTTGCTGGAACGAGTCTGTTGAAAATAGTGCAGAAAACACAAAGTTGGCTATGAAAATATCCTCTCCTCGTTGCTGCTGTGTTGTTGTTCGATGTTTCAGAGGATCATCGCCTGCAATTGTTGAGACAGGGGTTTATTGTTCTTCATCCCATCAATCCCCAGAGAAGGATCTTTTTTTTATGTTGTTGTGTCTAACCTAATTGTTTATTTTGGCTATAATTAAAATTTTTATTTATTACTTTTTACTTAATGGCTGACAAAACCATTAAATGGATTACTTTTAAATTTATATTTATTACTTTTTACTTTTTAGAAGTAAAAAGTAACGTTACATAACGTTACAACATCTGCATCATAACAAGTAAAAAGTAATGTTACAACATCTCCCTCATAATCGACAATATTATTTATAGCCGACATAACGGTACATAACATTACAATATCTCCCTGATACTGGGTTGTAGAGCACCTCTCGGCGCAATAAAGGAGGATAAACTTTAAGAGTAACGAAACCATTGCAATTTTTTTCCTCATTTACATTGTCTTGAGTTTGCATCACTTGGTCCTTATTGTATTAAACCTTTTAGGTTCATCTCCCAAGCTCTCTTTATCTTGTGAAGAAGGAACCGAGTTACTCCTTATACTTATCAGCTTGCCTTTGCATGCAGGATTCAAGGGGTGTAGGCCTAGCCGAAGGAAGTCAGTTTCTTGGTTCTGATGAGTTGCCAACAGAGATTGTCACAATGTACTTTTTTTATTTATATCAATAGAAATAATATTTTCTCGTACAAATTCATGTACAAATGTTTATATTAATTTCCATGGGTATATTTTATTTATATATGTTAAATGGATTATGCTAGAGTAGATGCTAACATATTCTTGGATCCATTTGTTGTTGAGGACAAGTTGTAGGTAAAAATCATTGGAACACAATATCAATGGTGGTCTTCTTCGAATGTCGGGTTGAGGTATGGGACCTATCCTTTGTTATTAGCATTTTACATTTATATAGCATACTTGGTATTAGAGTTGATTTATGGTGTCACTCTATTTGTTGTGGGATACCCCAAGCCATAGGAATATTTTCTCTATAACAATTGGTAGAATTTATAATTCATTCTAGATATAAAGATGTAGGAATTTTGTTGGTTGGTTATAGAGGATAGGGTCCCCTATGTCCCAGGGACAATGGATTTTTGGGTTCTATAGCTCTTTAATATACTTGCGCGACATACTAGTGGTACTTAACTCAATTTCTCAAAGGAACTAGGTAGGGAGGCTCAATCGTTCCCTTAGTCACATTACCCAACTACCCAAGTACTAGAGAGTAATATTCCTAAGTGGTATGCTAGCTTGGAAAATTTCTTTGATATTTCTTGTGGTGTTTTTAACTCTTAAATGTAGAACAACATCATATATATGTATATTTATGATGTAAGAAACTAGAAATTATTGTTTCTAACAAATAACAAGACAATATAGAAGATAGATGTTGCAGAAACAACACTTGCATTATGAGAATAAATTTGGAAAGAAACACATTCTCCTCTTAAGATTTTGTGAGATTTCTCTTGAGTAGGGCTCCAATAATCAATTCTTAAAAAAACAATGCATATCCTCTTAGCTCTGTAAATAGAATTTTAATATCACATAACCCTAACTACTTTACTTGGTCACATAATTAATCAGTACAAACTACTTAGTGGGAATTAATTATTAGAGAGACCCTTTTTACATTAAGTAATTATACACAATAAATACTCAGCCCTATCCGAAAGACATGGACACATACATTACATAACAAACTCCTAAATTAAGGGGTGTAGTGTAGGACCCTAACACACCCTACCACTTTAACAATTTAATCATTTTCCTTTTGGTAGGTGTTAGACATGGTATTAAAACCCAAGCACCAACTGTAAAAGCATATGGGCCTTCCCAATTTGTAAACCATTAGAAATATAGATTTGAAACTAATCAAAGACATAGAAATAATTAGAAGTAAGAAAAAGTCATACCAAATTGGATAAATGACTTGCAATGAATTCAAAAATGGAAGAACTAGTTTTTGTCTATATGCAAGCTAGAGTTATAGAAAACAAAAGCTTAATGTCCAAGAATACAAAGTGCCATGTATGTCGTATTGCAATTGTGTGATTATATGTATATTGATATTATCAATTTATAAATAAATATATGTATATATTAATATATGCAAATCTTGTGTGTCAACATGACTAGGAAAATCAAAGAACTTGAATCACATGGTTGTATGCATTTAGTTGCATGAAAGACAATAACACAATTAGAAGAGGGACAAATTGTTTCAAATTTTGGCCAACAAAATCATTAGAGGCCTAGCCATTCGCCATGTCATTGAATAATTTAATAGAAAAAGTGAAGGGATTCAAGGTATTAACTTCAATATCCAAGGAAATGAGTGCTTAATCCCTAACTACACAACTGAGTTTCCACATATAATTGGTCAGCTTCTACATCTTTTGAAGTCACGTTTGGTATTGGAATCTCTTGGTATCAGATCCAACACGACATTTGTATCATCTCTTATTTATTTTAAGTTTTAGAACACTTTTGGTACATATAATCAAATTTTAGTCATATATTCTGGAAATTTCTCTGAATCTTGGTGTCTTGGTTACAAGAGTTCATTTCTTTCTGCAAACGGTGTCTATGTGGGGAATTAAAGTATTTGAGTTCTTTTTGTGGGTATAGTTGTTTGATTTAGGCATCGTAATTCCACTCATGTTGTCTCTCAGCAGACCTATAAATTCTTTCAGTAGATTAATTAATTATGTTGTTTGTTCTTTGCTCCAGTAGTCACCTGTTCTCACCATTTTTGATCTGTTGTCATTAGATATGTTGACTTCTTTGGTTTTAACCTTCGCGCCCATCCATTCTGGCACCTTGTTTTCATTTATTTGTCGACTTCCCTCCTCAATAGAGGAAATTTCAATTCAAAAAGGGTCTCCTAAAGAAAATAATAAAATAATAAAATATTATTTATTAATTTTGAAGGAAGAAAAGAAAAAAACTATTTTTTTGTTTGTATTTTCGACATATCTCTTTGTGTTTTTACTCAAATTTTGATCGAGAGAGCTCGTTGGATGCGGAATGAAATTCTACATCCAATGAGTACCCACTCTGCATACTTTTGACGGACCCCGCTACCCCAAAAAGAAGAAATACCTGAAAAAACGTGATGATGACATCATCATCACATTTTTTTAGGTATTTCTTCTTTTTGGGGTAGCGGGGTCCGTCAAAAGTATGCAGAGTGGGTACTCGTTGGATGTAGAATTTAATTCTACATCCAACAAGCTCTCTCAATCGAAATTTGAGTAAAAAC
This sequence comes from Pseudotsuga menziesii, assembly GCA_001517045.1. Classification (NCBI taxonomy): domain Eukaryota; kingdom Viridiplantae; phylum Streptophyta; class Pinopsida; order Pinales; family Pinaceae; genus Pseudotsuga; species Pseudotsuga menziesii. Next base: position 617,036 of record LPNX010211269.1, read on the forward strand.
ACAGTGAAATATGTCGAAAATACAAACAAAAAAAGTAGTTTTTTTTTTTTATGATAGTTATCCCCAAATTTATATTAAAAAATTGTTTAAGATCTATACGGTATTGCAAATTTAAAGCAATTTCATTGGATAACACATGATGACATGGAATTTGAATTAGGGTTGAAAGGCCCATTTTGAGTTGAAATTTCCTCTAATGTGAATTGTGAAAATGATGCCGGGAAGTTTGTTGCTATCATCCGGTCAGTATCTTCTTTGTCGGTCGATTCGACCTTGAATATAGTTCTAATTGGTTTTACAATTTTTCGATGATTAGATTTCCACTGAAATATTTTTCCACGTGTATTCTCATTTTCTAGTCGAATTCTTGTCGACTGTGGTATTCTATCAGAACTAATGTTATTACATGATGCTTTCAGCCGGCTATGATTTTGTGTTGAACTATGATGAATAGTTGGTTGTATGAATGTTTTTATTTGTTTTGTTGCTTCGACCAATTTGTCATATTTCAATATGAATTTGAAGTCCTTGGTAAAGTTTTCTTTGAGTTCATTCCATATGAACTTTTCACCTCGTGCTTCTTCCATCTTATACCACTTATTTGGTAAATCGTCTAATGTGGATGGAAATAGGTGCAGCCATATTTGTTTATATTTGTAACCAAGTCTTCCCCATTCTCTTTCACATATACTTATGTGTTTTTCGGGATCTTGTCCTTACGTGAAGATTGGTATTTGTGCATGTTTAGTTAGCTTCTTCCCTTCGAATCTTTCGACGAAGTATGTTGAAGTTGTTGTCCACATTTGTAGTCTCGATTGATGGGTATCCCACCATTGAGAAACTTAACTTGAAAACGTTTCGACCAGGATTTGGAGTTGTCCGTGCTCACCTAGGTTTTTGGAAACTTGTTCTATATGGAGGATTGGTGACTCTCTTTCTTTATATCGAAGAGACTGCTTATTTTTTGTTTGTATTAGCGCTAAAGAAGGGTATTCCCTAATTTTCCTTTCTAATATCTTTAGTATGATGGAAACAGAGAAACATTGACGTGTCGGTTTTTTCGAGATGGCCTAAATGGTCCAGTATCCTCTTTCTTAAGTTTCATAGTTTTCCATCTCCAAGTCGTATAATTCTACATCTGAATTATAGGCGATTGAATCTTGATTCCCCAACTGAAGTTCTCCATAAATATTTGGCTCGGTGTAATATTCGTTGTTATGGATTTGATAAAGTTGTTGGACATTGACCTCTTCATCTATGGGTTCGGTCCATGGTTCACCTTATGAAGGATGAATAGGGACAATTACTTTCTGCCCATTTCCTTTAAGCTTTATCCGTTCTTTATCCAATGAAATCGACGCCTTCATCTTTCGACCCCATGGTCGGCCCACCAAGGGTGGGAAGGAGTTGGATCCTTTCTTAGGGTCTATGATTTTAAAGTCGACTTTTGTAGTAATGCCTTTTAATTTCATGTCAACATTTCTCCATACCCCAATGGGTTCGATAAGTCCTTGGTCTGCTAACTTTAGATAAATGCCTGATTCGTTAAGTCGAGGTCTGCCCAATTGCTCCAATGTATCTCATGTCATAATATTCACTTGAGATCCAAAATCAACAACAACTTGTCGAACGTGATATCCTTCTATTTCTAAGTCGACAAGTAGGTCAACATTGCTCTTATCTTTTTTATTTAGGCTGCATATATTCTTAGTTTGTTTATCCATACCGAGTTTGTTCTTAATATTGTATCACATATCAATAAATTGTGCTACTGATTTATCATTATGTATTAAGTTAAGTAGTTCTTGACATCTATTCTGTCGACTATCATCGATTTCTTCCTGTCTAGCGAATTCTTGAAACATATTTGATGCATCATTATATAATTGCTTTTGATTTATGGGATTAGGGTAATCATCTTTACTTTTGATTTTACTTATTTTTGGACTATCATTGTTAGTTTTTGTTCCTTGTCTAGTGACTATTTTCAAATTCTTTGTACAAATTACATCATACTTCTGAACAGATGACAAGACAATAACATTTTTGTTTTTATTTATTTTTTCGAGCATGGTGGGACAATCCTCTAAATAGTGATCACCCACACCACAACTAGTACAAAATTTTAGATCGCTCCGGTCTTTGTATGGATAGTCTACATATCGGCGACCTTCGTTGTAACATGTGAAACACTATATTGGTTGTCGTGGTCTGTTGTCTCGAATTCTGAAGAATCAACCTCAACCTGCAAATCCCCCACGATGATTATTGTCCTATCAATGCTCATATCTATGGCCTTCATATTTCTGATTACTTTTCTCATTCTGTTCATTTCTCCTTGGGATATTATCATTGTTATTCTGTGCAACAACATTTGTTTGATAGACTGCATGATAGTTCTGTCGATTCTTCAGGTTTAAGTGGAAGTCAGATGTTGTGTGGATTTTAACTTCGCAAATTGTGCACCAGGAAGCTTTTCCATTCTTCAGGTTGAACGAAAAATATTTTGTCGTGTGTAGCCCATGTTCCTAGCAAATATTGCAAAAGCATTTTGTTTGAACAAAGCGTACATATTGTTGGTTGATGTCTTGTCGACAATTGTCTTTAGTATGCCCAGTCTTTGAGCATTTCGTGCACCAGATGTCTTGTCCTTTGAGGTTAATTTCCCTTAATTATTTTTTCATTATTTTTAACTGTTCTTCGATACAATTGTCCATAGGTTATGTTGGGTAATCTTCATCCATCTTGACCTGCAACGCCTTCGTAAGCACTTCTTCATATGTATTGAACGTGTCTAGACTAATATGTCTTCAAATCTTCTGTGAAAGACCTGCAAGAAACCATTGGATTAATATTTTTTCATCTATATTACAATCTAGTTGGATTAGTAGGTCCTTTAATCTCTTTTCGTAATCCTGAACAGTCTCTGTAGGTTTGTAACTTTTTTGCAGCCAGATGCTTCTCATTTGGTGTTTTGAAGAATGATAATAATTGTTGCTTAATATCTACTTTGGTCGCATTGGGTGTTTTATCGGTATATGTCATATACCAAGTCAGTTATCACTTTCGCAAGGGATCAAGGAACTGCGCCATATGTCTGTCTTCATTTGTTACTGTGTTTGTGTCCCATGTCGATTCGTGGACGAACCAATGTCATCTAGGATCCTCATCGCCCTCATAGAGGGGGATGTGTGTGGTGTCATGCCCCATATCGTCGGTGTTGGCATCTCCTTCGGGTGGAGGTGGTGGGGGTGGTGGGATACTCTCTATAGCTCTGTGTTGTTCACAGCTATTTTTGACGGAACTCTCATTTCTGTCGAAAGTTTTGTTTGTCAGTTTGTCCTCGACAATTTGTCGGTCTAGTTTGACTTCTTTTGTCGATATCCAAGAAAATTGTTGTAACTCGGATGTTCTTCCTTGCGAATCCGACTGCTCTGTGTTCTCTAAAGATGTGTTTGGCTAGGGGGGTGCTCCTTCAGGTCCCGGGTAGAGTAGGTGGATACTGCTGTTGGATGGGTATGACTGAAATGTAACCCAATTTCCTTCCTCTGGTCAATAAATTACAATATGGTCAACATCATTTCCTTCATCATCCAGTCTAATCCATACATCGAACTCAATAGCTTGTAGCCTTAGGTATTCTTCAACAATGGCCTGCACTCGGGAACTCAGGTTCAAATTTATTGGAGATAGACGTCTTACATCTTGGGGTATCTCAAGATGGAGAGCTTCACGCTGCTCTATCCATAAATATTCCTCCATTGGTGAAACTTATTCATCTATGCCCTATTCTTATCAGTCATGACCTGACTCTGGTGGATTTTCTTCATGTTCTATGACCCTGGTGGCCATTCTTCTCTAGAGCATGACAACCTTCTCTCTAAGTTCTTCCCTTCTCTTCTGCCTCTTATATCTCTCTATTTTATGCAAATCCGGAGTGTTTTTTTTAGTCATTGTTTGAACTATTTACTTCTTGTCTCGACTTCTCATTGCTGGTGGTGGCTTCTATAGTTAACTAGAATTCCACTACTCTACTAGAAACATGACCATCTATCCCCCCATTGCCTACCCGACACTCTAGTAAGCCCGAGTGGTTCTTTTATTTGTTCAAGAAGTACTCCCACTCCCTTTTTGCAACAAAATTCTCCCACATTTTTTTCTTTTCCGCCTAGTTAGTATTCAATGGCGGTTTGATTAATGATGGACAAGGATCAACAATGTCGCCTGCTCTCCTGTTGATCAGAAACTTAAACGAAAGCGTTGGTAGTGATCAAAGAAAATACTCAGTGAAATCGTTATAGAACCTCTCTTCGATACTCTCGATAGAGACTCTTGCTTCCATGGCGTGTTCTTTACAAAACTCATCTGTGATTCTCTCAAATCACTTTGACATATTTGTGCGTCTGCCTCTTATCTGTTTCTGGAGAAATTCTTGATCCTTAATTTCTACTAGATTTTTCATCCAATAATTTCTTTAGATACTGAGGTATATATTCTACAAACTTCTCATGTGTTTCAGAGAAGAATCTTTCCTTAGCTTGAGCAATAGTTAGTATGTTCCTCCGAGTGTAATTCTGCAGATAGTTAATGATTTTATGCTCCCACCAATCCTTAATCTCTTGTTCTGAGATCATATGCTCATGGTCATTTCATCCGTACATGTAATACCGGCAATGGAACCAATGTTTTAATCACTCAAATTACAAAGGTTACGAGTAATACACATAAAGAATCATATAATCATAATAGAGAAAATAGACAAGAATAGTGGATGGAATAATAGCTTATATTACTCAATAATACATGTGGGTTCATACATCAAACCGAACCAAGTTCATATCTAGATCAATAGCCTATTTATACATTTATAAAATAGTTACGTTAACTACCCGTTGGTTCACTCAACCGACACGACCAATGAAGGCGACCTAATCTACAATTAGTCGACTAACTAGTCTAGTCAGCTAACTCACTAGCTCCTCCAACACTATAGTTGTTTGATTTAGGTGTCGTAAGTCCATTCATGTTGTCTCTCAGTAGACCTGTAGGATATCATGAATCCCAAAATTACTCCTTTACTTCTCGATTCCGGTAAGTGTTCCATGGACCCCTCAATGGACTCTGTAGGGTTTACATCCCTCGATTTCCAGTCTGCAAATCATACTACTATTTCTTTGGCTAAAAGGAGATCATCCTTTTAAACTTCTAAAGATAATCCTATATCATAACCATTTATGATATAACACCTTCCCCTGTGATTCCATGTAGGATTAACAGGGTCCAGTCAGCACGTTTTTCCTCCCTTTTGATCCTTAACTATTGTTGAGTTGTTGTCTACATTTTAAAGCGGATCTTAGATCCTATATGAATTCTTGTTCATAAAGAATTGCACACACGTTAATTCGTGTTAACTTCCTGACACTTTACACAGTGAAATACCCTTACCATCATCGGATCAGGGTCCCCACCAAATGAATGGTGGACTACAAATTATATGAAGTGAATTTCATAAAATTTCGCACATATGTAAATTTTCTTCGATCACACAACTCCTCTTAGAGAAATTGTTGTCAGTCATCGGTCTTCTTCAAGATTGATTTCATTTGTTGATCTCAACGATCATTTCCGAACTTTAGCGGATAGCGGAACTCGACTTATTCACTTCCGAAACAGAGTTCTCACACTTTTACACTTTCCTGGTCCGGGTTGTGGAAGTCGACTTATCAACTTTCGAAACTCTGGTTTCCACACATTTAACCTTCCATATTTATTCATTTTTCCACTCTTTTGTATCAGAGTTTGTATATTGGAAATATTATTTTCAATGGCTTTTTCCCTGTTCTCCTGCTCTCTGCCTTTTGACTTCCGCACTTCAGAATAAGAAATCTTTAATCTATGATATTTGCTTGAATTGATCATTGAAAGGATCAATTTCCTCTACAATTTGGAGGTTATGGCAACACGAAGCCACAAAACTTATACACAGAGTTATATGGAGTGAAATTACATTGAATACTAAATTGATTCATACTTCCATAGAGTCATATGAAGACATGAACTCAATCAAGCATATGCAGAGTCTAATTCTGTGTTCTTCATTCAATTTATCAGAAATTCAATTAAATATAGAGACTCTACTTCTTCACTCCTCACCTACTCTCCTATGCACGCACACACCTCTCATTCACTCATTCAATCCTGCTCTATCTGTTACATTCAATACTTCTTATAACACTCAACAAACCTGTCAGATCCGAATAGCTTGGATCTGGACACCTAATAAAAGTAACCCTATCAACAAAGATCTATCCTTGAATAATTTCTCGTAGGGATCAAGGAGAAAAATGGAAAATTTCCACTTGTTACAAATTAAAACTAACCCTATCCACTAACATCGAACTAAATATTTCTAGAAGTGATTACATGGCAGGTTGAATCATCAATCAATGAACTATGAGCTGGATGCTCCTACATCATACTCCTGGGGAAGAAAATAATTCTTCTATAAGTCTTCAGGGTGCGCATTGTACTTGAAAATTTCTTGTTCTGTAATCTAGATTGCATCTTTAGTAGGATGATTCTTCCATTTGACTAAGTACTGAAATAAGGTTTTTTTCCTGGCCTTCCTTAGGATTCTTTTGTCAAGAATGGATTCAATCTAAGGTTGTTCATTTTATGGAATTTGTCTTTTCCAATCTATAGATGTATCATCTCCATCTGAATTTATTCCATATGTTTGGATACCTACATCTTTAAAAGGATACAAATATGAAACATTAAAATTTTGGTGAAATATGAAGGTCAGAAGGAAGCTCAATCTCATAAGAATTTGCAGAAAACTTCCTTAAAAATTTACAAGGTCCAATATTTTTAAGCTTCAATTTGTTATAAGTTCCTTTAGGGAACCTTTCCTTTTTAAGATAGGCCACCACTAAATCCCCAACCTGAAAATTTACTTCTCTTCTCTTCAAGTCTCCTCTTTTTTATCTTTTTTTGCACTTTCATGTAACGTCTTCTTGGTATTCTCATGCAGCTCATGCATGCTAATTGCAAAGTATTCACCATCTGCAATTATTTTCTCATGTTTTCCCACATATCTAAGTTCATAAACACCTCTTGGATGCATCTCAAAGACAATTTGAAAACGACTCATACTTTTACTTCTGTTGGGTGAATCATTGTATGCTAACTCATGCTGAGCTAAAGCCAAGTCCCACTATTTTGTATGTTCATACACGAGAATTCTCAATATGTTTCCCAAGCTCATATTTACCACTTCAGTCTGACCATCAATTTGAGGGTGATAATCAGAACTAAAACTAATATTAGTCCCCAAATTATTCCATAGAGTTCTCCAAAAATCACCAACAAACTTTGTATCTCTGTTAGATACAATACTCAAAGGAAACCCATGCTGTTGATGTAATTGTAACTTTGGAATGTATTCACTTGTATTTCTTATGTATTGTACCTCAATGTTTATTCCAGGAAGTGTTTGTAATGTAATTGAGTCATGTCATGCCCCGATGTTCCAATCGGGAGTTTCTATAATGTAAACAAGTCATGTCAAGTCATTGTGGGTAACCCTCCTACTGATCAAGGGTTAAAGTCCCCGCAGTTGTGGGGCCCTAGGTTGTTAGAATCACCTAGTGAATTCATCCCTAGTGAGTTATTGTCAAGTTGGGAATTAGTATAAATAGAGAATGAGCCTATCTATTTATCACACACTCACTCACACTCAGTTGTAGCGCATAGCCGAGGGAGAATAAGTTGCTGGGGCTAGAAAGAAAGAGGCTACTGCTGTCGGGAGATCATCTTACTGTTTTGGGGTTTTACTTTTGGTGCTGATTCTATCTCTGAGGAAGTTGCGGGGTTTTATCCATTTATGGTTTCCCCGAGGAAAAACACTGTGTTCATTGTCTCTTGTGTTTGATTGCTATGCTTGTTATTCTCTCAGTTAAAGATCCTAATATAATGTTGGCTTAAATGTTAAAAATCTAACATAGTATCAGAGCTAACCTGAGAAGAAGACACTGTGCAGCTACGGGAACTAGGGCTTCCTACTTTTTGGATCTCTCTCCATATATTTTTAGCAAAATAAGGTTGGGCTGACTCTTCTTCCTAGGGCGCATCTTTCTGTCGAAATGAAATCTGATTCTGAGCTTTTTCAGTTTTGGACCCGACACTGCTGCCGAAAATTAGGGCTTTCCATAGAAGTGGAATTTTTGAGTGAGCCCAGGCCTGGATTGATATCCTCCTCAAAATAGAAGTTTATAGATCAAGATCAAAGAATTTGCTTAGACAGAACTCCGAGAAATTCAAACCCTAATATGCTCCTGGACCAGCACTACAGAAATTCAGCTCCAAATCCTGATCTGACATCTTGACCTAGTAAGATCTAAATCTTTTGTATTTCCATTTGAGGTTCTCATTTAAGATGTCTCATCATACCAATATTGATGAAAATCTTGAGGGAGCTGATAACTTCCAAGCCTAGAATTATAGGATCTCCCTGGTCCTGGAAGAAAATGAGTTGGACTCCTACATCAATGAGGAGGTTCCAGTTCCAGAGAAAGATGAGGCTAAGGCCTTACCTAAGAAGAAGTTGTTTATGTCTAAGAGGATTATTGCTGATTCAATCAAGGATCACCTCATACCACAGGTGTCCTCCCTCAAGACACCTAAAGCTATGTTTGATGCCCTAACCAAGCTGTTTGAAGGGAAGAACATAAACCAGAAGATGACTTTGAGGAACCAGTTGAAGAATGTAAAGATCCAGAATGAGTAGACCATTTAGTAATACTTTACAAGGGTCTCCCAGATCAAATACCAACTTGAAGCAGTAGATGAAGAAGTGGAGAATGCAGAAATTGTGATGACAACCTTGAACGGTCTCCCTAGATCATGGGATTCTTTCATCCAAGGAATCTATGCTAGGAAGAAGCTAATCAAGTTCAGTAGACTATGGGAAGAATGATCACAAGAAGAAGCTCGAATAGCAGCTCGAGAAGAAAAGATGGGAAGTGAAGATCAAGCTCTCACAGTACACTCCAAGAAAGGCAGAAGGGAAAATCACCATCACCAAGGTAAGCATTCTCATCAGAAAGATAATTTTGTGAAAAAAGATCCATCCAAACTCAGATTTTATACATGTGATGAAAGAGGACACTTTGCTAGAAATTGTCCCATGAATAAGAGTGGATCTAAGAAGAAGAAGAACTCAAAAAGAAGACATCATGTCACACTGCTAAGGATGATGATCCTCTCAGAAAGAGAGTAAAACAAGAAAGTGAAGACTCTTCAAGTGATGAAGAATATGTTCTGATCTCCACTCTCACGGGAACTGTCACACATGGAAGCAAATATTTTATTATTGATAGTGGGGCTTCCAAACACATGACAGGATTCAAGAAATCCTTTGAGAAACTATCCGAACATAATACACCCCATAAGGTGAAACTTGGGGATGACTACCAATATCCCATAAAAGGTAGTGGTGAATCCTCCTACAAGCTAGACTCTGGAAAGTCTATGAAAATGAAGGATGCCTTGTTTGTACCAGGACTAAAGAATAATCTTCTCTCCATATTGGCACTAGATGCAAAAGGCATGAGGGTTGCATTTGTAGATGGCCAAGTCCTCATGTGGCCAAGAGGAAAGACTATTGACGATGAAATAGTAATTGGAGAACAAGGAGGATTATACAAATTGAATGGCCATCCAAAACAAGATTTGGTCCATGACACAGTAGAGCCAAATGAACTTTGGCATAGAAGGCTTGCACATGTGCACTACATAGCACTACCACTTGCAAGCAAAGGTGTTGAAGGTCTTCTAGAAATTCAGGCAAAACATGAAGGAGTCTGTAAAGGATGTGTGAAAGGAAAGAACACAAAGAAGACATTTCCAAGTAGCAAAAGCAAAGCAAAAGGAATCTTGGAAATCACTCACTCTGATGTATGCGGTCCAATGTCATTCAATTCTTTAAGTAGGTATGTATACTATGCTTCTTTTATTGATGATTTTTCTAGGAAGACATGGATATAATTTATGAAGAACAAAGATGAAGTTTTCAGCAAATTCAAGGAATTCAAAGCCTTGATCAAAAACCACACAGAAAAGAATATCAAGACCTTTCGATCAGCTAATGGCAGAGAATTCACATCAAATGAATTCAAAGAGTTATGCAAAGATTCAGGGATTAAGAGGGAGTTATCCACTCCATATAATCCACAACAAAATGGGGCTGTAGAAAGGAAGAATAGAATGATCATGGAAGCTACAAGAGCAATGCTTCATGATCAAGATCTTCCCGTGCATCTATGGGCAGAAGCTTCCAGAACATTGGTGTATGTATAGAACCGTACTAAAAACAGAGTACTCAAGAACAAGACACCTGAAGAAGTCTTTTCCGGCAAGAAACCAGAAGTTATCCATCTCAGAATATTCAGCTGTCTAGTGTACATACACATTTCGAAAGAAAAGAGGACAAAGTTAGATCCTTTAGGAAAGAAGGGTATATTTTTGGGATACTCTGAATGCTCGAAGGCTTACAGAATATACTTCCGAGGATTCAAGAAGATAGACATCAGTAGGGATGTAACATTTGATGAAGACTCAGCTTACAATAAATACAGAAAGAGACATGCTGAAGATCATGTAAAAAACAGAAGCACCCAGAATTCATGACACAACCATGAATGAAGAAACTCAAGAAGAAGATCAAGAATTTGAAGAACCTCAAGAACCTGTAGATCCACCTCAGGAGAAAAATCCTCACAAGAGGAAACCTGCTTGGGTATGAGAAGCTATCCAAGGTGTAGAAAGATATGGGGCTCTAGAAGAAAATCACAGAGAAAGAAAGAGGACCAGGTCCTGCCCCACGTATGTAGCTTTATTATGTGACTTTATCAATAAAGAACCTTCCAACTATGAAGAAGCAACAAAAAGGAAATAATAGAAGGATGCTATGATCAGAGAGTATCAATCGATCATAAAAAATGATGTTTGGGATGTTGTCCCAAGACCAGAAGGGAATTTTGTTGTAACTTACAAATGGATCTACAAGATCAAGCATGCTGCAGATTGCAACATAGAGAAAAATAAAGCAAGATTCGTGGCTCGTGGCTTCTCACAGAAAGAAGGAATAGATTATGAAGAAACTTTTGCACCTATATCCAAATACACTTCCATCAGATCAGTACTTGCTCTTGCTGCAGTGATGAAATGGAAGATACACCAAATGGATGTCAAGACTGCTTTTTTGAATGGTGTAGTGGAAGAGGAAGTGTATGTATAGCAGCCACTCAGTTTTGAGACACATGACAGGGAGTCTCATGTGTGTAGATTGAAGAAAGCCCTGTACAGTTTGAAACAGGAACCTAGGACATGGTATGACAGAATTGATGGCTTTCTATCTAGTTTGGGCTTTACCAAAAGAAAAGCAGATTCCAACCTTTACTACAAGGTTGAAGATGGCAACCCGGTGATAGGGCCTATTGTATGTAGATGATATGTTTGTAACAAGAATGGATGGGTTGATTGTTGATACGAAGAGGAAGCTTGCTACCAAATTTGAAATGAAGGACTTAGGTATGATGCACTATTTTTTAGGCATGGAGGTGTGGCAGAATGTGGATGGAATCTTCCTCAGATAAGGGAAGTATGCAGTAGAGATTCTGAAGAAGTTTAGGATTATGGACTACAAGGCCATGACCACACCTATGGCATTGAACCTGAAGCTATTGAGTGATGCTTCATCAGAAGCGGTTGATGCTATGATGTATTGTCAGATGATTGGGTCCTTGATGTACCTGACGAACACGAGACCAGATATTTTCTTTGTTGTGAACACCTTGAGCCAGTTCATGACAGATCCAAGACATGTTCACTTGATTGCTGCAAAGCATATTCTGAGGTACCTGAGGGGTACAGTTGATTATGGGCTCAAGTATGAGGCGAATCAGAAGATTCATTAGAGGAAATTTGAGGTCTAAAATGGGCCTCTTAGGGAAAATGATAAAATAATAGTTAAAATAATAAAATAATAGTTATTAATTTTGGAGGAAGAATGAAAAAAACTACTTTTTTTGTTCGTATTTTCGACATATCTCCCTGTTTTTTTACTCAAACTTCGAGAGGGATAGCTTGTTTGGTGTAGAATTTAATTCCACATCAAATGAGTACCCACACTGCATACTTTTGACGGACGTCACTACCCCAAAAATAAGAAATACCTGAAAAAATGTGATGATGATGTCATCATCACATTTTTTCAGGTATTTCTTATTTTTGGGGTAGCGGGGTCCATGAAAAGTATGTAGTGTGCGTACTCATTGGATGCGTAATTAAATTCTGCATCCAATGAGCTCTCCCGCCTAAAATTGGAGTAAAAACATAGGGAGATATGTCGAAAATACGAACAAAAAAAGTAGTTTTCTTTTATGACAAATATGTCAATTCAACCATTATGGTTGACTCATTTTATTGAAATTCTATTGGTTCTTGAATTCCAACTCACAAAATTTATTGTTGGCACGTTTTCTTATAAGGACCATTTTAGACCCCAAATTTCCTCTAATGAACCTGGAGGGTTATGTTGATTCAGATTGGGCAGACAGTGCCATCGATAGGAAGAGTACTTCAGGGTGTTGCTTCAGTATGGGATTAGGTGTGATCTCTTGGTTTATCAAGAAGAAATCCTGTGTGGCACTAAGTACAGGTGAAGCAGAGTATGCCATAGCTTGTTCATCTAGCTGTGAGGCAGTATGGCTGAGGAAGCTACTGTCTGATTTATTTGATCTCTAGTTGGATGCTACTTGTATATATTGCGACAACCAGAGTTGTGTGAAGTTGTCAGAGAACCCAGTGTTCCATGACAAGTCGAAGCATATTGAGATCAAGTATCACTATATTTGGGATATGGTGCAGAAAGGAGCAGTGAAGCTCCAGTATGTTGCGAAAGATGAACAGATAGCTGATGTGTTGCCAAAATCCATTAGCCAGAGTGAAGTTTGAGTACTTCAGGGAGAATCTTGGTGTTCTCCAGATCGAGGTTCCCTCCAAAGGGAAGTGATGATTCCGTGAGCCATTCTGACATGGTGAGAGGATTGGTTCCTTCCATGGTCAAATGTAAGGGCTGAGCCATTCTGTCATGATGAGAGGATTGGTTCCTCGCATGTTAGATATGAGTGATGAGCCATTCTGATGTGACTATAGGATTGGTTCCTACATGATCAGATATAAGTGTTGAATGTCATTCTTGGAATGGAGGCACCTAGTCAGTTACCAGGAATACTTAGTCTGGGACTGAGGGCCATTCTGATGTGACTGTAGGATTGGTTCGTACATGATTATATGTAAGTGCAGAGCCATTATGATGTGGCTGTAGGATTGGTTCATACATGATCAGATGTAAGTGCAGAGCCATTCTGAGGCGATTGTAGGATTGGTTCCTACATGATCAGATGTAAGTGAAGAGCCATTCTGAGGTGATTGTAGGATTGGTTCCTACATGATCAGATGTAAGTGTAGAGCCCTTTCGACATGTAGATAGGATTGGTTCCTCGCATGGTCGAATGTAAGTGTTGGGCCTTTCTGACATTGGTTGTCAGATGTGAGTGTTGGGCCTTTTTGACAGGGTTGTGGGATGTGATCCCACATGGTCAGATGTGAGTGCCAGGCATGCCTTTCTGATATGATTATAGGATTGGTTCCTACATGATCAGATGTAAGTGTTGGGCAGGCCATTCTGACTTAGGGTTAGATATAAGTGCTGGAAAAGACCTACATGGAGGCTAGGCCTGCAACCAGCATGAAAAAGGTCTGGCTCTGTAGAACTTCCTATGATGAGAAGAATCAAGAGATAGCACTTGTGATGATGATCTAGCAGAGATGTTCCAGAACCAGAGATGATCTAGATCCAGTGATGATGATCCAGATTGAGTGATGATCCAGATCCAGATGAAGATGACTTGAAGATGAAGATGACATGAAGATGAAGATGACTTGAATATGAAGATGACATGAATATGAAGATGACTTTAAGATGACGAGGACTCGATGATGATCCAGATGATACAGAGAAGAAGACTTGTGCTGATAAATTGTGTCGAGAGAATACCTTCCTAGTTAATAGGGAGTGTTGATGTAACTATAACTTCGGAATGTATTCACTTGTATTTATTATGTATTGTACCCCGATGTTTATTCCAGGAAGTGTTTGTAATGTAATTGAGTCATGTCATGCCCCAATTTTTCAATCAGGAGTTTCTATAATGTAAACAAGTCATGTCAAATCATTGTGGGTAACCCTCCTATTGATCAAGGATTAAAGTCCCCGCAGTTGCGGGGCCCTAGGGTTGTTAGACTCACCTAGTGAAGTCGGACCTAGTGAGTTATTGTCAAGTCAAGAATTAGTATAAATAGGGAGTGAGCCTCTTTATTTATCACACACTCACTCACACTCGGTTGTAGCACATAACTGAGGGAGAAGAAGTTGCTGGGGCTAGAAAGAAAGAGGCTACTGCTGTCGGGAGATCATCTTACTGTTTTGGGGTTTTACTTTTGGTGTTGATTCTATCTCCAAGTAAGTTGCGGGGTTTTCTCCATTTAGGGTTTCCCCGAGGAAAAACACTATGTTCATTGTCTCTTGTGTTTGATTGTTGTGCTTGTTATTCTCTTAGTTAAAGATCCTAATATAATTCTTGCTTAAATGTTAAAAATCTAACACATGCAACTTTATAATTTCTGAAAAAGAATAGATTAGAAATATTGGTTTCATCATTAGTCTTCTTACATGCAATAAAATGAGCCATTTTGGAAAATCTATCTACCACAACATAAATTGAATCATGACCTCTCTGATTTCTTGGTAAACCTAAAAAAAAATCCATGCTTATGGAATCCTAAGGCCTAGCTGGAATAGGAAAGGGTTGATACAATCCTATGTTCTGGCTTCTTCCCTTTACATGTTAACAAATTCTGCATCTTTCAACAAATTTCTTGACATCATGTTGCATCTTTGGCAAAAAATAAAAATTACTCACTAGAGAAAAGGTCGTGTCTTGTCCAAAATGTCTTGATAAACCTCCACTATGCTTTTCCTGAATTAATTTCTCTCTCATTGAACATCTTGGAATAAACAATTTACTCTCCTTGAATAGTAAACCTTCCTGCAACATATAATCTAACCACTAGATTCTATTATGGGTAACTAGATTTTTACAGGAAGCATATATATCCTTGAAATCCAAATCTTCTTTATACATATCAACCAATTTTTCAAATCCCAAAGTACTAACCTTAATTTCTTGTACTACCAAATTTATCCTTCTTAAAGCATCAATAATTTTATTATACTTACCACTTGTATGTTTTATAACAATGGTAAAGTTATGCAAAAATTCTACCCATTTAACATGTCCTTGATTCAATTTTGGCTGACTATTTATGAAATGCAAAGCTTGATTGTAAGAATACAACACAAACTCTTTAGGAATCAAATAATGTCTCCGCTTCTTAAAAGACTACACAACAACATATAATTCTTTATCATATGAAGAGTATTTCTATTTTGCTTCATTCAATTTCTCACTCAAGTATGCCACTGGCCTCTACTCTTGACTCAAAACTTCTCCAACTGTTGTTCTAGTAGCATCTGTTTCAACTTGAAACACTTTGTCAAAACTCAGTACAGCCAAGATAGGCTTCTCAGTTATCTTTTTCTTCAACAAATTAAAATTCCTATCAGTTTCTTCTGTCCATTTAAAAGGTTTTTTACTTCCTCTGAAAGTATTTATCAAAGGTGCACAAATCTAACTAAAATTATTAATGAGATTTCTATAGAAACTAGCAAGTCCATGGAAACTTCTTACCTCATAAGAATTATTTGGAACTGGCCAATTTACAATTGCTTGTACCTTGTCAGGATCCATCTTCAGTCCTTCTTCTGAAACTACAAATCCCAAGTAAACTAACTATTTTTTCAGGAAACTAGATTTCTTCATATTTATCGGCAACTTCTCTTTTTGCAAAGTTCTTAACATCGACCTAAGGTGTCTTAAATTCTCTTCGCATTTCTAATTGAAAATCAGAATGTCATCTAGATACACTATCACAAACTTCCCACAAATTCCTTTAAAACCTCATCCATCAATCTCATGAAGGTACTAGGTGCATTAGTAAGCCCAAATGGCATCACCAACCATTCATACAAACCATCATTAGTTTTAAATGTTGTTTTCCATTAATCTGCTTCCCTTATTTTGATATGATGATATCCACCTTTCAAATCTATTTTGGAAAAATATTTTGAACTACTTAAACAGTCCATCATATCATCAATTCTAGGTAAAGGGAATCTATACCTCATAGTGATCTTGTCGATTTCCCTAGAGTCAGTGGACATCCTCCACCCACCATCTTTATTTGGACTAAGTACATTGGGTACTACACAAGGATTCAAACTTTCTTGTACCAATCCTTTCTCCAACAACTCCTGTACCTACTGTTTAATTTCTTCATTTTCTTGAGGAGTTAATCTATACACTGCTTTATTAGGTAAAATCACACTAGGTATTAAGTCAATCTGATGACTAATACTTCTTATAGGGGGAAAATCATTTGGAAACTCATCCACAATAATGTTAGCACACTCATCAAGCAAATTTTTAACTTCAACATGCAAATCATCTAACTTCGTAGAAGTTAAAATTACCTTTGGCTTACCAACAAGGGTAAAATGTAGATTCTCCTCTTTCTAAACTTCTTGCAATAGTTCTTTTATAGAAATCAACAAAATATTGAGCCTAAACCTTCATGAACTACTTCATCTTCCAAGGGTGACAAATTATGTCTCTTCCCATCCTTCTCTAGATAATAAGTATTTTTCCTCCCATCATGAACATTTTTCATGTCATACTGCCATGGCCTCCCTAAGAATATATGGCACACATCCATACAAATTATGTCATATACTATTTAATCTTTGTAAGTACCAATATGGAATTCCACATTATAATGCTCATTCACCAAGAGCTGATGTTCTTTTTATAACTAGGACACTTTGTAGGGAGTGGGATGCTTCATCCTCTTCAATCACAACTTCTCTACCCTCTTAGTGGAAACCAAATTATTTTTACTACCAATATCAATAACCATTTTACAAAACTTACCTTGTGACTTACACCTTGTTCTAAACAAACTTTTCCTTTGGGCCGGTTCATGTACTTGCTTCTCTTATTTTACTAAGACTCTCTTCAACATAAGAGATTCTCCTTCCTTTGGATGGTTATTCATATCGGTTTCTTCTTTTGACTCTTCCTGAGCCTCTACAACATTCACATTTCTCTGACCTGAAGACTGATTTCTTGGAAAATTCCAAGACATATGTCTAATCTCTCCACAAGCATAACATTTTACTTCTCTATGTTTGTCTCTTCCTCTGCTTCCTCTAAATCCTCTTGTCTGGAATGACTAACTGCTAGAACCCTCAACTCCATATTTGGAAGTCCTACCTCAACTACTAGGATATCCTCTTCCTCTTACTATATTCTTTCCTCTGTTTTTTTTGGTTCTATTTTCTCAACAGTTTCTCTTCTACCTTTAAATCTACTTGATATGCATCTTCTACAGTTTTCATATTTAATAAACTTATTTCATCATGTATATCATATCTTAATCCATTGATATACCTAGCTACTCTTTCTAGAGCTCCCTGTGTGTGTCCATCTACGATACTCAGTCTAAAAACTTCTTATGTGTATTCTTTTACAGTCATAGTCTTATGTCTAAGGTTCTGTAATTGTCTAATAAGATTCAATTGATAGTCCTTAGGCATAAAATGACTCTTAATATTATGTAGCATCTTATCCCACTAGTTTATTTTTGACTTACTTCTTCTTTCTTGATGGATCTGGAGCTCATCCCACCAGATAGTTGCATGCCCCTTCATTTTGGTAGCTACATATATTAATTTCTTCTTGTCCTTAATTTCTTCAAAATCAATATATTTATTTAGAGCATTAATTCAATACATGATATCTTCAACATTTAAGTTACCTTCATACATAGTTACCTCCACTCTTGTTCTGCTACTGGCCTTCACCAGCATCTTCAAAACTCTAACTTCTTCAAGATCTTCTTCTTCTTCATCGGGGGATTCTTCTTCTTCGTCATTGTTATTTGAATTTTTTGAGTGGTTCTTTCTTTCCATAGCTTCTAGTATTTCTTCCAGTCTACTCATGTCTCTTTGTACATCTGTCTCGGCAAGTTGTCTTCCTCGACCACGTCTTATGGGAACCCCATGTGATCATCCTCGTCTTGGAGGCATCTTTCTACAGGCTCAACTGAAGCTTTGATACCAAACTGGTGCTAGGTAGATTAATAGGGTCCAATCGGCACACTTTTCCTCCCTTTTTAGCCTTAACTATTGTTGAGTTGTTGTCCACGTTGTAAAGTGGATCTCATGTCCTTTATGAATCCTTATTCACAAATAATTTCGTGCACGTTGGGTCGTGTTAAATTCTTGATAATTTACACAATGAAATGCCCTTACCATTGTTGGATCAGGGTCCCCACCAAACCAATGGTAGACTTCAAATTATATGAAGTGAATTTCATAAAATTTCACGCGTACGTAAATTTTCTTTGACTGCGCAACTCCTCTCAGCGAAATCGTTGTCTGCCGTCAATATTATTCAAGATTGATTTCAGTCATTTATCTCAGCGATCATTTCCAAACTTTGGAGGATAGTAGAACTTGGCTTATTCAGTTCTGAAACAGAGTTCCTGCACTTTTACACTTTCCCAGTCTGGTTTCCGAAACTTTGGTTTCCGCACTTTTCACCTTCTCGATTTTTGCATTTTTCCTCTCTTATGTACCAGAGTTCAGATATCGAAAATCTTCTTTTAGTTGGATTTGTCCCTATTCCCCTGCTCTCCTCCTTTCAACTTCCACACTTCATAATCGGAAATCTTTAATCTATTATATTTGCTTGAATTGATCACTGAAATGATCAATTTCCTCAGCAATTTGGAGGTTATGACAACATGAAGCCACATAACTGATACACAGATTTATATGGAGTGAAATTACATTAAATAATGAATGGATTCATACTTCCACAGAGCCGTATGAAGACATGAAGTCAATCAATCATATGTAGAGTCTAATCATGTGTTCTTCATTCAATTTATCAGAAATTCAATTACATAGAAAGACTCTACTTCTTCACTCGTCACATACTCTCCTATGCACGCACACACCTCTCATTCACTCTTGCTCTATCTGTTAAATTCAGCACTTCTTATAACACTCATCAATCTTGTCAGATCCGAATAGCTTGGATCTGAACACCTAATAAAAGTAAACCTATCAGCAAATATCTATACTTGAATAATTCCTCATAGGGATCAAGGATAACAATGGAAAATTTCCACTTCTTACAAATTAAAACTAACCCTGTCCACTAACATCCAACCAACTATTTCTAGAAATGATTACATGTCAGGTTGACTCATTAGTCAACAAATTCTGAGTTGGATGCTCCTGCATCACCCTATCTAGAAGCTTCCCAAAATATTTATTTCTGAGGTCTATAAAATGAAATGGAAGCAGTATAAATCTAACACACAAATTAAAATCAATTCCTTAGACATAACCTTCACAAACCAAGAAGGTCCCATTCACATTAACTTGATTGTTAAAGAACAAATAGACTGAGCCAAATCAAAAGGTTATAAATACGTGCATCTAGGCATTGTCAAATTAGGACTCGACCCCTTAGTCCGACCTTACATGAATGTCTCTTCTTTGTGTTGTGTTTTATTTACCCTTCATTTGGAATTTTTTGATGCTTTAATTGGCAGTTTTGAAATCCCTTTTCACAATGCCCCCTTTTTTGGTGCCATTTTTCCTAAATATTCTATCAACTTGGATGACCCTTACATTTATGACCTGTTAAAATCCTATGTCCATCCATTAGGATTTAAAATGCACACTGGATCTAAATCATTCAACTTAAATCTATGGTTGTCATCTTCTTTGGAAATGATTCCCTTCCTCCTCTTACCACCAAAGTCCATGAAAGTTTGTGCCTACTAAGCATGGTGGAAACGGATAAGTCTAAAAATTCCGCTCCTATAACATTTGACTGGATAGGAATCAATTACCCAAAGCAATGGGAGGTAAGATACATAGAGTTAAGATACTTTGAGAAAAATAATAACTCACAACGCTTTATTCCCAAGCCCATTGTCTTTGATAGATTCTCAAATTCTTTAATATTGCCTGAAGGGTTTCCTTCCTATTGTATTCAATCAGATTGCAAGGTTAAAAACGATGTATATACAGATTCATACAAAAATTATTTAAGCAAGAGATAAGGAATAGTAGAGAAAATAACTTATATTACTCAAGAACACATGTGGTTTCATACATAAAACCGAAGCAAGTATTTATCCAGATCTACATCCTATATATTAGATTTACAAACAATTACATAACTACTTGTTAGTTCAAGCAACTGACACGACCTCAGACATTGACATAATATTCTAATTATTCAACTTAAGGAGCTAGTCGGCTAACCGACTTAGTCTCGTCCAACATCTCCCCCACTTCAAAATATTTCTTCATTCGGAAGAAATAGGGAGTTGGCTCTTTCTTTGTCTGATTAGTTGTGATCTTGTATTGATCTTTTTACTCTATATTAATGTGACTGGTGGTTGGTTGTTGTTTCACACATGCTTCTACTATCTCCTTTTCAAACATTGATAACTGATGCTGGAACTCTTCCCAAGCTTGGAGACCAGTATGTATGTCGATCGTAAGGGTTGTAAGACTCAATAATTTTTCCATCTTCTTTTGCATATCTACGTTCAAAATATTGACCATGTCGCTTCCCAAGAGTTGTGTCTTTTCATTAGTAATGGAAAGTAGTCATTGTAGCCGCGGCCTGATTTTGTCAATGCTTGAAAGATTAGTAATGGATTGATTGATCCACCGATGTTCTTGTATATCTAATTTTTCAAGTTTTTTTATTTTCCAGAACGATTTGATTATCAATGGCTTGTGCCATTGCTTCATGAGCATCTAGTTGGTGGTATTGCAATGAACTGATGAGTTTACACATATTTTTCATCTCTTCAAATACCTGACCATGGTAAGTGTACCAGTTCCGTGGGACATCTATTGTAACAACAAATTTTGTAACATATTGAGTCAACATTTTATAAGCTGCGGTAAATTGTGTAAATTGGTTTCAGAGCAATATAGTAGTCTCCTTAACCTGTTCATGTCGTCTTTCTTTTAACTGCTCTTGGAATGTCGACACGACATTTTAAAAAATTTTATATTCTCTGTTGAAGGGTCTATCTGAGTCTGCCCCTACTTAATCAAAATAAACTGTCATTCCAGGTTTTCACACTTGGTTACAAATTATTTCTGATCTTATTCCATCTGCTTATTATTTTGTCCTTGTTCTTCTGTGCTTGTAGTCCTTATTAATTGCATCCATCAATCGGTCCAATTCTTATTCTTTGTATTTTGTGTATCAAGTGTAATCATCGAACCGAGTTGGGATAGATGTACTAATGAAGTTTTCTACTATTGTAACTATATATGTTGTTTTTTTTCTTGTTTCTTCTTTTCTCTTCTTTGCTTTATTTTAATTCGTTCTTCATATCTGGTATGTCTGTTGGTCTCTTGGATTTGTTCCTGTAGGATTTATGTTGTTGCTTCCTGATTTTGTTCTATACATGGGGTAATAATAGGGCTATGGTGGGTAGTATGGACAATGTCAAAAGAATCAATGATATGTGGTGATGGAGGAAGAGGTGAGATAGGTGAAGAATGTATGGTGACAAGTGGGCTTACTACATCTTGTGGAAAAGGTTGGTCACAAGTCGATGGTAAGATATCATCAACAAGTTCAGTGGGTTTGGTAATTGTGTAGAAGGTGGATTGTGTAATGTGTGGAGGATTTTGTGGTGAAGTAGGTTGTTCGATACGTCGAGGGATGAATGCCAAAGTGTCTTCTCCCACAATTTTGTTGGTTAAGTCAAGATTTTTATATATCATGGTTTTGTTATACCCAACAACTTATGTTTGTAAAATGGATGATTATGGGAGATTGACATTTTATAGTATGGATCCATTGGTCTGCGAGACTTCCATGGCTAGAACCGGTATGTTTATCATCATTTTTTTTCAAGTCAGGGAGGAGGGATGGTAATTGTTTGATGAAGTATTGGAGTTCCTTATAATTTTGAAGGCAAGGACAAAGTGGTGTTGATAATGTTTGTAGGTATGGCATATTCCAGAATTTTTTTATGACGACATATTCCAAATTCTGAGTCGCAATATCAAACAACTATGCATCATCATCTTTAGTTGGTTCCTGAAGAATGAGTTTGCGCTTCCCCTTTCCTTTTTTCCCACTCTTCTTGTTCTCTCAAGAATTGAATATTTATTTGGCCACTTGATAGATATTGTTTTTGTTCAATGTGTATTCTAGAAGAGGAACGTCAGACTAGGTACTTTCATTGGATTGGTCTTTTTGTTCCTGTGGTTGTTGTGGAGCTAGTAGTGCAATCCCCAGGGGATTGATGTTGCCAGTATTGTCGGGGTTGAGAGTTAAAGTGTTTCAGTGAACACAGATTTCATAATCCTCTTCTTTTTCCATGTTACTGAGAGGTTCAACCATTGGTTGATCGAATCTTCTTGTGATGGAATGTATATCCAACTTAGCAATTATTCAACCGATAGGTAAAAGTCGAGTTCTTTTATTGCACCCCAATCCCCTTGTAAGTACCATACCGACGTGTGGTCCAACCCAAGTTGGACGTGTTCTATCAGTGGTAGATTTCTTCGGATGTTCTATGGTACCCCCCATCGAGTAGTTTTTATCTTTAGTGCTTTGAACCATGTGTCGAGCCAAATTTTTGATGTCATTGTTCCCAGTCGAAAACCACCCGGGGAAAAGGATTTAAAGTATAGCCAAGATATTTTCCGCAGTAAAATACTTATCTCTGAATGGTTGAAGATGGTACATCGCTATCCATATTATTAATGAAGGAAACTGGATCTGGGCGCACCCCTCTTGGAATTTCATGTGGATTTACTTAATTGTATTGGCTAGGTGTTGGGCCCAATGGTAGAGTTTCCCTGTTTGTGAAATATTTTGAAATTATTCGAGCATGTCGTTCTTAGGTTGGAATCTCTTCCCATGCTTGTTAAATCCAGAGAGATAATTTTCGTAGCTATTTTTGGTGTGCCATAGATGACTTGTCTGACTATTAATCCTCTTAAATTTTTTCCCGTTGTAGTAACTGTTAGTTCCTTGACTAGGATAGTAATTGTTAGTTCCTCGATTAGGAATGGGTTTAATTTGGTAGGGATAGGGTCTCCCTTGTTTGATAGTTCAGTAATATTGTATATTAAGTCGCAAGTAATTTCCATAGGTGTGTTGAATTTTTTTTTACCATTATGATACCTGTTGATAATGAATTGTGCAATAATTTCTTTTGTTCCGGCGAAAATATCCATCAGTGCATTCATGTAGACCAGTATTTTGCTGTCACTTAATATTCGATCTTCCTTTCTCCATTTTCCATATTTTCTGATTCCTCATTCCTTGATTTGCTTCTAGATCCTCTTCCATTGAGACTTGACAACTTTGGCATTTCGAATGTTGTGTAATCGACTCTCTAATTGTGTGCTAGATATTTCCAATTGTTTAATCTTGTTAGTTGAGGATATGGTACTGGTAGTTGAATTTTTTGGTGCCCTTGCATTGGTTATATAGTTTGGTTCAGAAACTGATAAATTATGCTCCGATGTTTGGTTGCTTTGATGCTCAAGTTATTCACAGAATGAAATCCAAGTGTCTTCTAGTACGATGTTTATAGAGGAATTATTTGGAGTGGGGGGAGGCGTTGTGGTTGGTTGTATTAATTGTGATATTAATGGTCGACTTGACTGCAAAGGCAAGGATGTCATTGTTTCTTTCAATTCATGTCATATTTTGTGCTCAAGGTGTCGTTGCTCATGATGAATTGATTGGATCATTTTCCCTTCATTGTGTCGGTGTATTTATGGATTGTGATGGTATCTAAAATGCCGAAGTGGTAGGATTTCCTCATTCCTGTTATGTCGATGATTGTATCTCTCATATTGTGTTTTGTTGCTTCCTGCCACAATGTTGATTCAAGATCCTGCCATACTGGCTTGTTTCATAGTATTTTTCTTGTGTTTGTGTTTGTGTTTGTTTTAGTTTTCTTGTGTTCTTTTTGTTTTCGTAGTTTCTCATGCCTGCTATGTCAATGATTATATATCTCATACTATATTTTGCTACTTCCTGGCTCAGTGTTCATCTAAGATCCTGTCATACTGGATTGTTTCATAGTAGTTTTATACAACTGTGTTTTTTAAATCTTTTCACTGTTTTAGTCGGGAACCATTAACCAATTTTCGAAATACACTCCCTTGAAGTGTTTTTAGTCAAACTGATCCGTTATAGTTAATTTTTTCAACAACATATGGACCCATCCACTCAATGTCTAGTTTCTTAGGTTTTCCTTTAACTCGACTATTGTATAGTAATTCTAGGTCTCCAACTAATAGACTTTTACTTTTGATATTTCTATCATGCCATGATTTTTGTTGTTATTTTTGGATTTCTTAGTGTTGTATTGTAATTTTACTTGACCAATATTCACCTGCTCCTGCTTCTACCCACTTAGTAACGTATACAACTACTATAATAATATATCGTGCTCCCATTCATCTAGATGGTATTGGAAATGGTCCTATAAAATCAATCACCCAAATTTCAAATGTTAAAATTGGGTTTACCGATATTAAGGGAATTTTAGTGCTTGGAAGAGGTCGGCCTAGTCATTGGCATCGATCACATTTGTTCACAAATTCTTGATAGTATCAATGTATTGTCGACAACCATAATCTTGACTGTTGAATTTTTCTAGTTGTCATGTTGTCTTGAAAATGTCCTCCAGCTAGGCCATAGTGTGTTTCATTTATTATGTTTTCTCTTTCATGATTGAGAACACATCGTCGTAAATCATCATCTAATCTAAGTTTATATAGGAATCCATTTACTATAGTGTAGGGTGAAGCTTTCATCGCTAAGATATTTTTCTTTTTATTTCTCATCCCTTTTGGTGCTTGACCTTCCTCTAGGAATTGAGAAATTTCGGTTGAGTTAGAGGATATAGATTCAATTCAGAATAAATGTGTGTCTGGTAAGTCGTCTTCAATTCTTCTTGGTTCTTTTCCTGTATCGATTCATGATAAATGGTCGGGACCGACATTTGTTTTTCCTGGTCATAATATGAATTCAAACTCAATTTCCTTAAATAATAATAGTCATCGACATATTCTTCCATGATGTAATGGAAGAATACCATTCCAAGCACCTATCATTCTATTGTCGAGTATTTTTGCTCATCTTTGTTTAATTTTATACTATTGTATGTGTTTTCATTATCCATTTTGTCATCCCTAGGTTGTGTTAAGATTTTTCCAATTGCTATTCTGGATGCATCAATATGTACATGAAATTTGATCGAGCAATTTGGGAATCGTAATATGGGTGCTTCGACTTATTTTTTCTTTAATTTTTCGAATGATGCAGTGCATTTGTCAGTCCATTCTTATTCCTGAGTTTCTTTTAGTACTCCTTCTAATGGATAGGTCATGTCAAAAAAATGTCAGATGAATTTTCTATAATACCCCTTATGTCCAAGTATAACTCTTACTTGTTTTGGATTTACTAGTGGTTTTAAGTCGAGAATATTTTTTATTTTGGCATAATAGAATTTAATGACTTCCTTGCATACTACATGTCCTAGTAGGATTCCTATTGGATTTGCAAAGATACAGTTCTAGATATTGAGGGAGAATTGGATTTGTTGATATATTTTTAGCATAATCCTTATCCATTTACAACAGTTTTTCAGCATAGAATAAATTGTTCAATCATTGAAATATGCAACCAATGTTTTGTAGATATGCTCCTGAAATGCTTTGACAATTATTCTAGAAAATATAGTTGGGGTATATTTCAATCCAAATGGCATGAATTTATATGCCTATAATCCAATTTCACATACAAATGGTGTCTTCTTTTGATCTTCTTTGGCAATGGGTACTTGATTATATCCTAAAAATTCGGTTGTAAACGAGTAACACTCATGGCCTGCAATTTTGTTAAGAATTTCATTTGCAAAAGGTGTTAAAAACTGGTTTGTAATGGTTTCTATGTTCAGTTTGCAAAATTCAACACATATTATTAGTTGTGTCGGTTCATGTTTCTTTGGTTGGACTACCATTCGACTTTCTCATTCCGACTAATCGATAGGGTAAATGATTATGGCTGCTAACATGTTGTCGATTTATTTCTTTACTATTTCTTTGTACTAATGCACAAGTTTATATGGTCTTTTCTTTATGGGTTTTTCCTCAAATTTTATGTCAATTTTCGTTTCTCCCATTTCTTGAACTAGTCCTTTTAGATCTTTATAGTCCTCAGCAAAAACATCCTGAAATTCTTTTAATAAGTTGACAATTTATGTTGTTTGTTCTTCATTCCAATAGTCGCCAATCTTTGCAAATTTAGGCCTATCATCATTAGATATATCGAATTATTTTATCTTAAATTTTTCATCCATCCATTCTGGTGCCTTACTTTCATTGATATGTCCACTACCTTCCTTGAACTGTGAAAATGGCGATAAAAAGTCTTCCATTGTCAATCTATCAAGGTCTTCTTTTTCTGATGTTTGAATTTTAAATATTGTGTTAATTGGTTTTGAAGTTCCTGGATGGCCGACCTTCCATTGAAAACTTTTTCCTTTTGTGATTTATGTTTCTAATTGAAGTATTGTCAATTGTTTTATTTTGTTTGACCGAATGTTATGACACGTGGCCTTA
This sequence comes from Pseudotsuga menziesii, assembly GCA_001517045.1. Taxonomy (NCBI): domain Eukaryota; kingdom Viridiplantae; phylum Streptophyta; class Pinopsida; order Pinales; family Pinaceae; genus Pseudotsuga; species Pseudotsuga menziesii. The sequence continues at coordinate 643,989 of LPNX010211269.1, forward strand.
TGTCGGCTATGTCGACTCTCAGTTGCAATATTGTTGTTGGTTGGTTGTAAAAAGGTTTTTATTTGTTTAGTTGCTTTGACTAATAGTTCATCCTGAGCAGAGAATTCGAAGTACTTAAGAAAATTTTATTTTAGTCCATTCCATGAGAAAGTTTCTCCTTTTGCTTCTTCCATTTTATACTATTTATTCGGTAGATCATGTAAGGTGTTTGGAAATAAGTGCGGCCAAACACGCTATAGTTATACCCTAAACTTATCCATTCTTTTTCACATATTTAAATGTGTTTATCAGGGTCTTGGCCTTGTGTGAAGACTGGAATGTTTGGTTGCATTATTAATTTCTTTCCTTCGAACCTTTCAATAAAACACGTAGATGATGTTGTCCAGGTTTGTAACCTCGACTGATGTGTTCCCCACCACTGTATAGCTTTTATTTTGAATATTTCGACCAAACTCTAAAGTCAGCCTTATTCACCTATATTTTTATAAACTTGCTCGACATGAAGTGATGGTGATTCACACTCTTTGTATCTAAGTGGTGGTATTTTTGATGACTCATTCGTTACTGGTGTCAGACATGTATACTCTCTAATTTTCTATTCAAATATCTGGGGGATTGAAGTGACAAAAAAGAACTGGCGTGTTTTATTTTTGGAGATAGCTTGGATAGTACAACATTCTCGTGCTTGTAGTTCGTAGTTTTCTAGTTCCAATTCATATAGATCTACGTCTAAATTATACCCGATCAAACCAGGATCCCCAAGGTGGATTTCTCCATATGTGTTAGGTTCAGTGTAATATTCATTGTTCTGTATTTGATGAATTGTTGAACGTCGACATCTTCATCGATGGGTTTTGTCCAAGGTTCTCCTTGGGATGGGTGAAGTGGAATAATAATTTTTTCCCCATTACCTTTAAGTTTATTTCTGTCTTTATCTAATGATAAGGATGCTTTCATTTTTCGACCCCATGGTCGACCTACTAGAGTAGGGAAGGAATGGGATCCTTCCTTAGGGTTGATTACTTCAAAGTCGACTTTAGTCAAAATTCCTTTAATAGTCGTGTCGAAATTTTTCCAGAATCCAATAGGTTTGATTAATCCTTGGTCCGATAATTTTAAATATATGCCGGATTCATTTAATCAAGGTTTTACAAGTTTTTCCCATGTGTCTCTGGTCATTATGTTTACCTACGATTCGAAGTCGAGAATGACTTGTCAAATGAGGTACCCTTCAATTTCGATGTTGACTAATGGGTCTGCATCATTTTTGTCTTTTTTATTAAGGCTACATATACTTTTAGATTTTTTATCTTAGCCACATGTATTTTTAAGATTATACATTAAATATATTAGTTTTACAATAGACTCATCTGTATTTATCAGTTTGATTAATTCATTAGTAGTATTTTTCGGGAGTCATCATATTCTTCATGTGCTGCTAGTTCTTGGAACCTTATTGATGCATCATTATATATTCGTTTTTGTTCAGTGGGGTTGGGATAGTCTTCTTTTCTTTTTATTTTTCTGATTAGGGAATTATCAATGACAATTTTGGTTCCTTGTCAAGTTACAATTTCTAAGTTCTTAGTTTGAACAATATTAGACTTTCAAATGCTGGACAAGACATTAACACTTGTTTTATCAATTATTTTTTCAAGCATGGTATGAAAGTCCTCCAAAGAGTGATCTCATACTCCAAAACTTGTACAAAAATTCAAGTTGGTTTGGTCCTTGTATGGACAGTATGCATTTCGATGTCCCTCGTTTACGAATGCATAACACTGGATCGGTTGACGCAGTTAGTTTTCCCTATTTCCAAAATGTCTTCCTCGGCCTTGAAATCCTCCTCGTTGATTGTAGTTGTCATTCTGGCACTCGTATCTACGACCATCATATCTTTGATAATTGTTTCTATCATTCCGGTTGTTGTTTTCATTTATTTCGTTGTTGTTGGTGTTATTATTTTGAGCAACATCATTAGTATGATAAACTGCTTGGTAGTTTTATCAGTTTTCCAAATTTAACTCACATTCTATTGTCGAGTGGCTTTTGACTTCACAAATTGTACACCAACTAGCTTGTCCATTTTTCATGTTAAAAGGGAAATATTTTGTTATGTGTAAGTCATGTCCCTGAAATATGCCGCAAAACCATTTCTTCTGAACAAACCGGATGTCCTGATGACCATCACCTTGTTGACAATAATCTTTCGTATGATCGGTCTTCGAGCATTTGGTACACCAGACATCGGTTTCCTTTGAGGATCATTTCTCGCATTGATTTTTTCATACTTTCAAGTTGCTCCTCAATATGTCGATCGACATGATTTATTGGATAATTCTTGCATGTCACACACCCCAAATTGCAAAAAACATTTTATGTTTTAGGAGACATCATGTTTTAATTTTATTATAAAGTTTGTAATTAATGACCAAGTGGGGTCAAGGATAATTGCATTTAATTGTTGAATATTTTATTATTAATAAATGAAAGATGAGACAATAGCTTAAGGAGGCTATTAAATGAGTTTTTACTAGCCACTTGGTGGAATAGGAGGGGTTGAGAGAAAATTAACACTTAGCAGCATCCTCAAACTACTTCTAGTTGTTACAGGAGGCAACTTCCCTATTTTTGTGGTCATGTTCCCCAAGAAAGTGGAACAAGAGAAAGTGGCTCATTAAGTGAAAACTGACCCAAAATACCTAGGCATTTTGATAAAACTTCCCATTGAATTCAGCTAAGGCTGCTCATTCTTGACTTGTGAAATTTCTGAGTGAAATTAGTGCACAAGAAATTCGATGGAGGGGAAGCAGAAGTTTTCGAGTGAAAAGTGTTGAAGTTATGAACTAGTGAAGCTGAATTGAGTTGAGTTCTTACTGCTATAGGCAAAAATATTACTATTGATTACTCTGTGGAGTTGCAGAGGTTTCTAAACCACTTCTCTCACCCAGTGCTTTCAAACCGGTGGACTAGTAGATAGGATCGGGGGTCCTAAGATTTGCAGTTCAACTATCTTCAGGTGTTGGTTGGGAGGAATGGGCTCCTTAAGGTGTTGTCTCCTCTGTTATATTTCCAGGTTCTACATGTTATATCTAATTTCTCTCTGCAAGCTCAGGGACAAGAATGAATTAATGTAGGAAATAATATATTTATATGTCTGTTTCATCTGTTATTAAAATTACTTGGAGAAAATATTTTATTATTGAAAGTTAGATGAATTATGGATTAGATATGGATTAAAATGAATGATTAGGGTTAATTTCAAATTCACCAATGAATTAAATACCTAACTGTATTTTTCCACACCTTCAAGATGGTAGTACTCTAGTACAGTAGGTGAGATTAAATTTTGATGGATAAATCAAATCAAGAATGTAGGATTATGTTTATTTACTTTGTACCGATTCTATATAGGAATGATCAAAAGAAATATTCTCTATTTTAAAAGTTTCCTTAGTTAGAATACATTACTTTAAACATAAAAAAAACTATCTTAAAGAAAGACCTTTTAAAAACCAGTACACAGTCTGTGTAATGGTGTTCCTTTTAACACAGTAATAATTACTATTTATAAGCTTAATATATTATAAATACATATAGTTATTAAATATTATAGGAACTCAGGAAAATAACATAAACAGAAGTAACCTATAAACAATAAAATGAAGTATACTAATCACTTAGGTTTGGCATTAACACATAGGTAATTTCATTACTATTTGTAAGTAAGAATCAAGCTTTAAACACATTACAGTTAAATATTAACACTGTAGAGATTTTAAAATAAAATAAAAAATTATTCAAACCTTGTTGGCAGGCAACACCCTTTGGAGCATTTTTTAACACAAGTAATTTGAAGATTGATAATTTTCAAGCAATATTGGTCCTTTTTGTCTGGATCAAAAAACTCACCATGGATATCTTAGGAGGGCCCTAAGAATATTTGATTCTTAAGGCACTCCTGAAAGAAACTTACTTGACTAATTGATTTGGATGGGTTGAACATCAATAATAGAAAAATTCGACTCTTATGATCTTAATTCTTCATTTCTGTCAATCATCAGGAGGACTATAATTACAAAATATTAGTAGCTCCTATTTTTCCACTCATCACTCATGTTTGATTAAAATCAAATGAATTTATTAATTATTAATTCAAACTAGTTACTGCATGATGTGATAACTATTATTGTCTGATTCATATGGAAAATTTGGTAAAGCTTCACCACTTCTGAATTATTTATCTTATCTTAGTTGTCATAAGTTTTTAAGGTGAATTTAATGTGATCTTCATGAACCCTACTATACTATATGCTCATCGCTTATTTCAAATTCATATTTCTGAAATATGTTGGTATCAGAGTTTGTGATGAAGGTCTAAAGTCACTTTCTAGGTTTTTGACATTGATTTGGTCACATTATCAAATTATTCTTTGATCAGTTTTGACCTTTACCCTAAGATATTGATTATATGCTAAGGTGATCACATTATTATGATTGTATTCGATAAATGAAGGATTAAGGTTTTTGGAAATTATTTAGTCATGTGTTAAAAAACGATGAATTAACCTCCATTATCAACACGTTATGAAATCATAATTAATGATGAAGTAATGGTGGAACTAAAGTTTTGGTAGTCGTGTCGTTTGACGGTTGCTATCTGTCAATCCTTAATCATGCAAAATCACTTGCAATAACTCGCCTGTGTGACTCTCCTATGGATCATTATGTTTTGGTAAGTTGTTTTTGAAACCTCTTGTCTCTACCAATTCACGTTATGATGAACTTACAGGAAGGTTTTTAGGGTTTTGATAAAATAAAGTATTTCGAAGTATTGTTGGTAATGCCTATACTGTTGATAAATCGATTGCATCTTGTAATCTGTGTTTCAAAAATCCTAGAGGTTTTTGTATCTGCTGCCATGGCTCCAGTGTCTAAGTTCAAACTTATTGGTGATGAATATTTGTATGCTGCTCACGAGTGTCGAGAGGTCGTGTCAAGGTTTGGATGGTTGGAGTTTCTTCAGAAGTTTTTTGGTTTTAATATGGCAGTATCTAAGGCATTCATAGAGTCATTCGATGGGGTTCGTGCACATGTGGGAGACGTTGAAATTAAGCTATGTGAGAAATTCATTTCTCAAGCTATTTGCTTACCACAAACTTGTGAGAAGTGGTATAAAGGAAAACATATTAAGAATGACCAGTGGAAAGGGTTTCTTACCCCTGCTTATCAACAAACCAAGTTCAAATCCAACTTCCCATCCTAGTTATTAATGAAGAAATGGAGGGATCTTCTGGAGCTAATCATCAGGTATGTAACTTGCGAAGGTAGGCTGTCTCAGACGCAATTCTATCACCTTCGGATATTGTTGATATTTAAGGGGTGCCCTGTCAATATGCCCTTTTTCTTTTTGAACAGTTTGCATAAAATGGCATCCACTTATCAGTCTAATGTTGGGGATAAAAATAGGAGTTTATTCCACCATGGGTTAATTAAAATTCTTGTGTCCAGTCGGTTGAAAGAACTAGGTCAGACCTGGGATTCTTTCCTTTTGCGAAATGGGTTTGGGGTTAACGAGGAATGGCACAAACAGAGGCCTAGGGTTCGACGTAGGCAGGTAAACAATGAAGAAGCTGAACTTGAAATCGAGGACTCTGGTTCTCAGGATGATTTGGGGGATGAAGGGTTTCAACCTGCCCAAACCCTAAGTCTTGATGATGTAAAAATTGAGGTGGAAACTAGTGTTGAAACTCCTGCAACTAATTCTCGAGGTCGAGGAAGGAAACCCTCAATTCCCATAACCTGTCAAAACAAGAATTCTTCTCATGTACATGTTGATATGAAGCAAACAGAGGCTGAATATTAGACTAGCTGTGCTATGAGAAATCCGGCTATACGAAGAACCACACGTAGTATGACAGCTGCTTTGCTTGCCAGGAGGAATTTGAGTGTTGGGGATATCTCAGTTATTGAGGTGAGTGACTCTTCAGATTTTCGACCACATCCATCTCCCATAGGCCCATCTATGCTAGATCTTAAATACGTTTCTATATCTGCAAACAAAGTGGTTGATAGTCAGCAAGAGAATCGTGAGGGTGACCACGAAATTGACAGAAATCCTTACATAACTGAAGAAGCCCGAATAAAATTGAAAAGAGAGTCGAAGGACCAAACTGATCCAAATCCTGATGCCCAATTGATTTCTTCCCTGCAAACAGATTTAAAAGAAGCACAAGTGATACAAACAATTTCCCTGGAAGAAATTACATCTTTAAAAGCTGAATTGATCACTTGGATTGAGAAATGGGATGTGTTAAGAGGAAAAAAGTTGAAATGCAAAGAACTGATTAAAAGGATTTTGTTAAAGAATCAAAGATTGAAAAGACAGAATAGGATTAATAGGACCATGGCTTTCAGGTTCAGAGATAAACTGAATGAAGCTAGGAGAAGTGTACCTATTCGATTCTCAGTCGAGTCGGCCTTAAAAACCTGATATTTTGTTTTTCCAGTGACTTCTAAATTTTTTCTTTTGTATCTTACATTATTCCTACAGAGGATTTTGGATAGATCCTTAAAGGTTAGTGATATTTTGGGTTCATCAGTTTTGGTTTTCAATTCACGGTCTAAATGATTAAATTGAGATATCTACAGAATTAAAATTTTGCAGATATCTCGCTCATGCTTAATTGATCATCATTAAATCTTGCTAAACAACTTTTTGTTAATATTTACAAGTGTCAAAGAAATTGTTGGGATAAAACTGGATGCTGGTCTACATTCGTGTCTTTTGACTGTACGTGGCTACTCAATGAAGAATGTTCAGGATTTACAACTGATTTGATGCTCAGTGATTACTTCGTTCCTATTTCTAAGCTTCTATTGGCATGGATTATCCAATATGGTGTTACTATGATTTGGAGAGTATAACGCTGGATTTTCTCCAATAAGTTAACCTCTTGGTGTATCTTTCTCTCCGGATGATTTTGTAACAACATACCTATGATTATGGTCGTGGTTGAACCATATTTGGATACGGTTGGGATTTTTCCTGAGGAATAGGATTTCTAGTTAGTCAGTTGTAGTCTTTTAATTTCCTTTATAAGCGACTTATGAACTGAAGCAAGGGGTTGGAATCCTGGAACTTGTGATGAACAAATATAATACAGCACTTAATATTATTCTGTATATTTGTGTTCCTTTAGAACTATTTCTAAGGATTACTATATTTTACAGACATACTGAAGACATTAGCTAAGTCTATCAGCTATATCATGCTATCTTAATGTTGTTTTTCCTATGTTGAATTTCCTTTTCATATATATGTATCTTTATATTATATGTGAAAGCACTTTTGTTAATGGATTCTGAACAAAGTACTTAGTGTTGAAGCATGGATGGTTAGGTGTCATGTAGAAAAGTAAGTGAGCTTCTTCATGTTTCTTTTCTTCAGTTGATAATGATATGATTTTATACAAAGTACTGACATTGTGAGTTGAACTTTATTCATTTCAGCGTTAGTACCTAAGTGTATTTTTCATGCTTCAATACTTGTTAAATTTATTTCGATTATGAGTTTTGTTTCATTTTCAAATTAATTTATGATAAAATGTTATTTTATTATAAGTTGATTTAGATCTGTCTCTGCTGAGAGTATGCTTTCCTAACATTGCAGGATCATAGATCAAATTTTTAAATAAAACTTGTTATCATATTATTAATTCCATCTCCCAGTTTGGGATAGTTATATTGCATCTTAGGTCATTATAGATCAGGATTAGGAGCTACTATTGTTTTTTTGTTTTAGCTTAAAGGTATTTGTTAGCATTAGTTAGTCTTTTTAATTATATCTTTTGATTTGAGTGAAGATTTGATTAAGTAGAATTTACCATCTACACCCCAAGAGACTCTCTACCTTAAGAGCATAATTTACAGGCAGCAGGGCCTTTAACCTGTTAAAAACAGTTATACCAAACACATACAAGATTGTAGTAAGTCGAGTGTGTGGGATGTTTTTCAGTATTTGGCCACAAAACCCTATAGGTCATATTTCTTGGCCAACAAACCCTAAATTAGGGAAACTGTCAACCATGACCTTATTTTCCTCCTCTTTTCCAGAATACAGTTTTTGCAGTTTTACCCATAATCTCATTAAGCAAAATTCTTCATTTTTACCATTACAATATCTATATCATAAATGTCTTATATTAAATAATAATTTCACAGAAAACAATATTATATTGTTTATTAATTATATACCACAAAAAAACAAAACAAAAAAAGAGATAAATGAAGTAATCCAAATCAATATCTACACAGCAGAGTAGAATTTTATTAAAATTACACAAAGTTATAATTATAACCTAAAAACTTAAATTAAAAACTAATTTATGAAAATAACAATTTAGACCAAGTCAGGGGGTCGAACCCTACAACCAAGAAGAATTACATTTCTACTACTAACATTTCATAGTAAGGAAAATCTGTATTAATGTTTAAATAAATTTTTTTTTTTTATCAATATAAACACCTTAGAATCTAAGACTGTAATTACAAAAGGCTGCCAAATGTATTAAAACAACTCAGGTTCTTTTCAAAAACAAATTGTCTCTATCCTTTATCAGTCTTAACAACCCACTGGTCGAGCCTTACGGCTATCATTTTAAACAAGCCTGCGAATTAAAAACCCTAATTTATTTTAAAATTAAAACCACAATAGTTTCCAACGAAGTCATGGCCTAATGGCCTGTCCCAAAAGTATTACTGTAAATCAAGTTACGGCCAAATGGGTTTACCAAAATATCATCAAAACACATAATATTCCAAACCCTATCTTAAACATTTTTAATAACCAACTAAACAGAGCTACGACCAATGGCCTTTACAAGTTCCTCGGTAAAACAATCTACGACCATACGTCCTTTACAACCATAGGAGATAAAAATGCATCCATTGCTTAAGAGTTTGAAACTCGGTGAGACCATATCACTAATAACCCCACACATCATCGCAAGAGGAACCTCAGGTGAGAACCGAGGATTACCAGTTGGTCGACAAGTGTGGAGACTTTTCTTTCGAATCAGTTTATGCCACCCAACCTCTAGTTGCATCTGTAAAATAACCTACACATTAAACAAAGAAACGTTATGTTCTTATTCCTAAGAGAAAACTAGATACGGTAAAAATATGATAAACCTTTTGCAGGCATAAGCTTACCTGCAGAAATCACCCTCGGCTGCGCAGAGATTCATTTGCACAGAAGCTATGGCCAAGGAAATCTTTTACCCTAGCAAACTAAGAGAAGTATTGTCAAGAAATCTCGACGAGGTAAGAAAGGCACATCTAAAACTATTTTTTTTTCCAACCTCCCAACTATCAGCGAAAAACCCTAGGAAAGCAATGAGCTAAAAACCAGAGACTACTCTGCTAGTAGTCGAGGAATACAATTAGCAGTTGCAAGGGTTAAGGCCACACACAGAGACAACCTTTGGAGTCAAAGACCATTACTCTCATAAATTAAAACGATGGTTGCAGGGCCATGCTGCCATGAGCCTGCAACAACTCTCCAAAGCAAAAAGATAGGGTAAATGCGAGATTTTAGGGTTTTTGAGTCTTTTTTAGTGAGGTTTACCCAAGTCAAAACCCTATCCATTCACCAATGACCATGTGGAATCCACTTCATTTTCAATACTTTGGGTTTTTACACTATAGTTTTAAGAGCCCTTTTGGTGTAGCCTGCAAACAAGAAGTTTAATATAAACCTTCGTTATAATTTCTTTCGAAAATTCGATAGATTTATTTTTAACATAATATGCATAGCATAATTTGAAAAGGTATCATCGTCATAATCTTTCTTAAATAGGATTTATAACTATAGAACGGAAACCATTTAAAAGGGTAGTAGTATGTGCAAGGTTTTGGTTTTAAAATTGTTCTCTAGGTAATGACTTTCCACCCATAAACAAAGCAATATTACATCACTTATAAACTTATCATGGAGTCGTTGCACTTACATTTGGTAATTACCTATGTTTTAATATAACTTATTATGCACGAAGTTGATAGTTTCTTATATAATAGTCATTTCTTTAAACCTAAGTTTATGAAATAATCGCTTAGGATTATACCTTGATACAAGTAACATTGTTAAGATAAGATCTAGTTGTAGAACTTATCATTCTCTAGAATGCATGTAGGTTTGTTTTAATCTAACATCAAAAATAAATATAAAAACTATATGATGTATAAGTTATAGTTAAAACTAGGAAGAAAATATATATTTCTATATTGTGCTTGGATTTCCAAGTACTTAAGATTATAGGTAGATAAATAAGAAGAAATTTCACAGGAAAACTTAATATCTTAACTTTGAGTAATGACTTAGTAATTTCGATATATGGAAAAGATACAGTTTGAAGATACCTCCTTTTTGCTCAAAGATGTAAGTTAAACAAATATACTAGAATTTATTATGCTAGTTGAGATAATTAATCTCGATCCTTAATCTGGTTTACAAAAACATCTTACCTGTAAACAGATCATGTACAAGAAGCATCACTTCACTGCATTAGCTAAAAGCTAAGTAAGCCTCGGACATGAACTGAAGTTCCTTCATGTCCACAAACAGTAAAACAAACTTTAGTACATAGTCAACAAACAGATGTTTCAGCTCATGTTACTTCAGATCAACACCTGCTAAATCAATCTTTAATTCTGAATTATGAAAGCAAATAATTAAGTATGCAGAAACAGAATTTAAAAAAGGAATCAGTTTTTCGTTCTAGTTTAGACCTTAATATGTTAACTGTTTATAGTTAAATGTCCATCTTAAGTGACAATTGTAAACATTTATTGTCATAAGAAAAAATTTAAATTTTTATGAAATTTTGGAGTATTACATGTGGTGTCAAAGCCCACGTTCAGACACTAGGTCTAAATGCGGCTCAACCTACATAGAAAAACAGTAACTAAAATGCATGCATACTGATTATTATTTTTCTTTTTGAAATGTTATTACCAGAAAAATTTTCTGAGCTAGAACTGCAGGTATGGAAAGACTCGAGGAATATGCAGATGAAGAGTCCCCGTTTAATGAACAAAGTAATTCCAGAAGAGAATTAGTTCAGGAAGAAATAACTAACAATTCATCAAAATTACTACAAATTGTTAAAGAATTAAGAAATGAAATGGAAACATTTAAAAAAGAGAATGAAAGAATTATAAGAGCTCAAGAGGAGCTAAACCAGATATTGATGGAAACATTTCAGAGTGAAGAAAAATATAAACAAATAGTATCTGAAAATACGTCCTACCAACACAAAAGTAAAAATTCCAAACAGTGTAAAATTGAAAGTAGCTCATCCTCTGAAATTTATGGTGACTCACACAAGAAGAATCACCAGTACACTAGTGATAGCAGTGAAGATAATTACCATTCAAGAAAAAGAAAATTTAAGCCTTATGAGGAAATTTCAAGAGAATTTAAGAAGATAAAACCACCAACTTTCAACGGTGAAACTAAGAAAGGAGAGGAATCTGAATCATGGTTTCCTGGAATGAAGAAGTATTTCCAAATCTATCATTACTCTAACTAGCTAAAATCAAGGATGGCCATTTACAACTTAACTGGAAAGGCAGATTTCTGGTGGCAGGATTTAAAAGTGTAAAAGGTATTAGGGAAAAGAACATTAACTGGAGTACCTTTAAGAAATACTTTAAAAAGAATTTTTTGTCAGAATAGTACTGCGAAGAGCGAGCTAAGGAATTCTATGAACTAAAGTTGGGAACTATGAACATGAAAGAATTAAACAGTAAATTTTTAAGTTTACTATGCTATGTGCCTTACATTGTGGATGAGAAGCCTAAGGTGCAGCAGTTTCTAAGCTATTTACCTGTTGGTGACTTGGCAAGAGCGATGCCCATGATCAACACGGTGCTGGAAAACAGGTAGGCGGATTATCAAACTTCCATGGTGGAAGTAGAAGGTAAGCTAAATCAAACACCCATTTCTATCTTAATTGACCCAGGGGCTATCTTGAGTTATATTTCTCTTGATTTAGTAGAAAAATTCAATTTATCAGTAGAAAATTTTGCAAAGTCATGGTTAATTCAACTACCTACTGGAGCAAAAAGAAAAGTGATTAGTTTTGTAAAAGACTGTACTGTAATTATGAATCAGTTTGAAACCTCGATGAACTAAATGTACTTCCTTTAGGATCTTATGACATGTTAATTGGTATGGACTGGTTAAAACAACATAGAGTAGTTTTGAACTGTTTCGATAAAAATTTTACTTGCGTAAATAATGAAGGAGAAATAGTAACCGTAACAGGAATTCCTAGGAAAATAGCTATCAGGCAAATCTTTGTTTTTCAATTAAAGAGAGCTGTTCGGAAGGGTTGTAAATCCTTTGCTGTAACTGTAATTAATGAAGAACAGATTAATAATGAAGGTAAAGTAGAATTGGAAGATATTCCAATCCTAATGGGGTATTCAGATGTATTTCCAGAATAAATTTCGAGACTGCCTCCGAAAAGGGAGTTAGACTTCACTATTGACTTGGTACCTGGTGCAGTACCCAGCTCAAAAGCCCCTTATCAGATGAACATATTGGAACTAAATGAATTAAAATCACAGTTAAAGGAAATTATTGAAAAAAGGTATATAAGGCCCAGCGTGTCTCCTTGGGGAGCACCTGTTATTTTCATTAAAAAGAAGGACGGTACTCTACACTTATGCATTGACTACCGTCAACTTAATAAAATGACCATTAAGAATAGATACCCATTGCCCCGCATAATGATCTGTTTGATAAGCTACATGGAGCAGCTGTATTTTCAAAGATTGATTTATGATCTGGTTATCACCAGGTTTGAATCAAAGATGAAGACATTTTTAAAACAACTTTTAGGACCAGATATAGTCACTATGAGTTTGTTGTTATGCCATTTGGGCTTACTAATGCCCCGACTGTCTTCATGTGCTTAATGAATAATGTATTGCATAAGTATCTCGATAAATTCATAGTGGTATTCATTGACGACATTCTAATTTATTCTAAATCTAAAGAAGAGCATGAGGAGCACTTTAAAAAAAAATTACAAGAGTTGAGAGAACATTATATTTATGCTAAATTTAGTAAGTGCGATTTCTTTAAGGATAAAATACAGTACTTGGACCATGTAGTAACTAAAGAAGGGATCTCAGCTGATACAGAAAAGATAAAGCAATTGAAGAATGGCCAGTCCCAAAGGATTTGATTGACGTGTGATCATTCATGGGGATTACAGGTTACTATCGAAGATTCATTGAGGGGTTCTCAAGAATTGCAAATCCCATAACTTCTTTACAGAAGAAAGGGAAGAAATTTGAGTGGAATAAAAAATGTGAAGAAAGTTTTAAAAAGTTAAAAACATTATTAACTACTGCACCAATCTTAAGAATTGTTGACCCTAATAAGGACTTTGTAGTATGCACTGACACATGCAAGGATGGTCTAGATGGGGTATTAACTCAAGAAGGACACATAATTGCATACGATTCTAGGAAGCTTGAAATTTATGAGAAAAATTACACAACCTACGATTTAGAGTTGGCTGCCATCATACATGCTTTGAATATGTGGCACCGTCACTTAATCAGAAGAAAATTTATGTTAATGACAGATAATAAAGGATTCAAATATTTGTTGGATCAACCTAACTTAAATGCAAGGCAAGCTAAGTGGCTAAATTTCCTTAGCGAGTACTATTTCGAGATCAACATATTAAGGGAAAAGAAAATAAGGTCGTTGATGGTCTAAGTAGAAATGAAAGACTAAATTTTGTAGCAGCAATCAGCACTTATAAAACAGATTTAGAAGAACAGCTAGAGGAAGGAGTAAAATTGGATGAAAATTATCAGAAATTACAAGCAAAAGTAACAAAAAATTTAACTGAAAGTTTAAGTATAGGGTATAGTGTAACGAAAAAGGATTAATGCTATATAAATATAGGATGTATATACCTAATGTACCCAAAATTAAGCTACTGATTTTAAATGAAATTCATAAGACTCCTTACTCAGGACATCCTGGTTATAAGAAGACTATAGCCATGTTACGGAAGGATTATTTTTGGCCAAACATGAAGAATGAACTGGCAGAATACATTGCCAAGTGTTTTGAATGTCAACAAGTTAAGACTGAACACCAGCATCCAACCGATTTACTACAGCCATTACCAATCCCTAGATGGAAATGGGAAATAATCAGTCTTGATTTTATTACAGGTCTACCTAGAAATATGAATCTGAATGATTCTATAATGGTAGTCATTGATAAAATTAGTAAAGAAACTCATTTTATACCTGTAAAGACCACCTATAAGGCTGCTAATATTTCTTATATATTCATGAAACAAATATTTCATTTACATGGGATAATGAAAGTTATAATTTCAGACAGAGACCCTAAGTTTACGGGCAATTTTTGGAATTCAATATTTAAAGGCTTGAATACTAATTTAAATTTCAGTACCTCTTTTCATCCCCATACGGATGGACGGAATGAAAGGGTGAATCAAGTTTTTGGAAGATATGCTCAGAATGTATGTTAAGGAACAACCAAGTATATGGGAAGATTACTTACACTTGGTGGAGTTTGCTTCACTACCAAGATTCAGCAAGATACATCCCATTTGAAATTTTGTATGGCAGAAAGTGCAATACCCCCATGTCATGGAGTAACCCAGTTGACAGGTTAGTACTAGGAGCTGAACTACTAAGGAGATGGAGTTAATTGTAAAAAAGGTGCAAGGTAACTTAAAAGTAGCGCAAGACAGATAGAAAATTCAAGCAGATCTTAAACAAAATCAGAAGGAGTTCCAGGTGGGTGAACATGTTTTTATAAAGGTAAGGCCTAAAAAGAGTTCTTTGAATTTAGAAAGCTGTGCTAAGTTGGCACCCCGATATTGTGGGCCTTTTGAAATAATGTCTAGAATGGGACAGGTGGCATATCAACTAGCTTTACCACCAAATTTGAAGGTTCATAATGTTTTTCATATCTCTGTATTAAAAAAATATGTACATGATGCTACTCATGTTATAAATTGAAATGATGTGCAGGTGGAACCCGAAGGAGATTTTCTGGTGGAACTAGCTTGTATCCTTAAAACGATGGAGATATTGATTCGGAATCGCACCCAATCACACCATTGGGCAGGTGAAGGTGCAATGGAAGCACCTTAGTCCAGAAGAAGCCACTTGGGAATTGGAGAGTCATATGCGGGCAGCATATCCAATTTTGTTCCAGGGAAACTCTGAGGATGATGGATAAAATAACATCGAGGACAATGTTATATTTAAGGGGGTGTGTATGTCACATACCCCAAATTGCAAAAAAAAATTATGTTTTAGGAGACGTTATGTCTTAATTTTATTATAAAGTTTGTAATTAATGACCAAGTGGGGTCAAGGACAATTACATTTAATTGTTGAATATTTTATTATTAAATAAATGAAAGATGAGACAACAACTTAAGGAGGTTGTTAAATGAGTGTTTTATTGACCACTTGGTGGAATAGGTTGGGTTGAGAGAATATTGACACTTGGAAGCATCCTCAAACTACTTCTAGCTATTGCAGGAGGCAACTTCCCTATTTTTGTGGTCATGTTCCCCAAGAAAGTGGAACAAGAGCAGGTGGCTCATTAAGTGAAAACTGAACCAAAAGACCTAGGCATGCTGATAAACCTTCCCATTGAAGTCAGCTGAGGATGCTCATTCGTGACTTGTGAAATTTCTGAGTGAAATTAGTGCACAAGAAATTTGATGGAGGGGAAGCAGAATTTTTTGAGTGAAAAGTGCTGAAGTTCTGAACTAGTGCAACTGATTTGAGCTGAGTTCTTACTGCTAAAGGCAGAAAGATTACTACTGATTACTCTGTGGATTTGTAGAGGTTTCTAAACCATTTCTCCCACCCATTGATTTCAACCAGGTGGACTAGTAGACATTCTTAGGGGTCCTAATATTTGCAGTTCAACTATCTTCAGGAGTTGGTTGGGAGGAATGGGCTCATTAAGTTGCTGTCTCCTCTGCTATATTTCCATATTCTACATGTTATATCTAATTTCTCTCTGCCAGCGTAGGGACAAGAATGAATTAATGTAGGAAATAATATATTTATATGTTTGTTTCATCTGTTATTAAAATTACTTGGAGAAAATCTTTTATTGTTGAAATATAGATGAATTCTGGATTATATATGGATTAAAATGAATGATTAGGGTTAATTTCAAATTTACTGATGAATTAAATACCTAATTGTATTTTTCCACACCTTCAAGAAGGTAGTACTCTAGTACAATAGGTGAGATTAAATTCTGATGGATAAATCAAATCAAGAATGTAAGATTATGTTTATTTACTTTGTACAGATTCTATATAGGAATGCTCAGAAGAAAGATTCTCTATTTTAGAATTTTTCTTAGTTAGAATACATTACTTTAAAAATAAACAAAACTATCTTAAATAAAGACCTTTTAAAAACCAGTACACAGTCTGTGTAATGGTGTTCCTTTTAACAAAGTAATAATTACTATTTATAAGCTTAATATATTATAAATACATATAGTTATTAAATATTATAGGAATTCAGGAAAATAACATAAATAGAAGTAACCTATAAACAGTAAAATGAAGTATAGTAATCACCTAGGTTTGGCATTAACACATAGGTGTTTCATTACTATTTGTAAGTAAGAATCAAGCTTTAAACACATTACAGTTAAATATTAACACTGTAGAGATTTTAAAATAAATAAAAAAATTATTCAAACCCTAAATTAGGGAAACTGTCAACCACGACCTTATTTTCCTCCTCTTTTCCAGAATAGGGTTTTTGCAGTTTTACCCATAATCTCATTAAGCAAAATTCTTCATTTTTACCATTACAATATCTATATCATAAATGTCTTATATTAAATAAGAATTTCATAGAAAACAATATTATATTGTTTATTAATTATATACTACAACAAAACAAAACAAAACAAAAGATAAATGAAGTAATCCAAATCAATATCTACACAGCAGAGTAGAATTTTATTAAAATTACACAGAGTTATATTTATAACCTAAAAAATTAAATTAAAAACTAATTTATGAAAATAACAATTTAGACCAGGTCATGAGGTCGAACCCTACAACCAAGAAGAATTACATTTATACTACTAACATTTCATAATAAGGAAACCCTGTATTAATGTTTAAATAAAATACATTTTTTTTTATCAATATAAACACCTTAGAATCGAAGACTGTAATTCCAAAAGGCTGCAAAATGTATTAAAACAACTTAGGTTCTTTTCAGAAAGAAAATGTCTCTATCCTTTATCAGTCTTAACAACCCATTATTCGAGCCTTACGGATATCATTTTAAACAAGCCTGCGAATTAAAAACCCTAACTTATTTTAAAATTAAAACCACAGCAGTTTCCAACAAAGTCACAGCCTAATGGCCTATCCCAAAAGTATTACTGTAAACCAAGTTACAGCCAAATGGATTTACCAGAAAATCATCAAAACACATAGGATTCCAAACCCTATCTTAAACATATTTAATAACCAACTAAATAGAGCTACGACCAATGGCCTTTACAAGTTCCTCGGTAAAACAATGTACGACCATACAACCTTTACAACCACAGGAGATCAAAATGCATCCATTTTTTAAGATTTCGAAACTCGGTGATACCATATCACCCATAACCTCACACATCATCACGGGAGGAACCTTAGGTAAGAACCGAGGCTTACCAATTGGTCGAGAAGCATGGATACTTTTCTTTCGAAGCATTTTATGCCACCATAACCTCTAGTTGCATCTATAAAATAACCTAGACATTAAACAAAGAAACGTTATGCTCTTCTTCATAAGAGAAAAATAGCTACAGTAAAAATATGATAAATCTTTTGTAGGCAGAAGCTTACCTAGAGAAATCACCCTCGGGCACGCAGAGATTCGTTTGCATAGAAGATATGGCCAAGGAACTCTTTTACCCTAGAAAAATAAGAGAAGTACTGTCAAGAAATATCAACGAGGTAAGAAAGGAACAACTAAAACTATTTTTTTCCAACCTCCCAACTATCATCGAAAAACCCTAGGCAAGCGATGAGCTAAAAGCCATAGAATACTCTGCTAGCAGTCGAGGAATAAAATTAGCGGTTGCAAGGGTTAAGGCCTCTCACAGAACCATCCTTTGGAATCGAAGACCATTAATCTCATAAACTAAAACGATGGTAGCAGGGCCATGCGGTAAATGCGATATTTTAGGGTTTTTGAATATTTTTGAGTGAGGTTTACCCAAGTCAAAACCCTATCCATTTCACCAACGACCACGTGGACTCCACCTCATTTTCAATACTTTGGGTTTTAACACTATAGTTTCGAGAGCCCTTTTGGTGTAGCTTGCAAACAATAAGCTTAACATAAACCTTCGTTATAATCTCTTTCGAAAATTCGATAGATTTCTTTTTAACATAATCTGCATAGCATAATTTCAAAAGGTATCATAATTATAATCTTGCTTAAATATGATTTATAACTATAGAATGAAAACCATGTAAAAGTGTAGTAGTATGTGCAAGGTTTTGGTTTTAAAATTGTTTTCTAGGTAATGACTTTCCACCCATAAACAAAGCAATATTACATCACTTATAAACTTATGATGGAGTCGTTGCACTTACACTTGGTAATTACCTAGGTTTTAATAGAACTTATTGTGCATGAAGCTGATAGTTTCTTATATAATAGTAATTTCTTTAAACCTAAGTTTATGAAATAATCACTTAGGGTTATACCTTGATACAAGTAACATTGTAATATAAGATCTAGTTGCAAAACTTATCATTCTCTAGAATGCATGTAGGTTTGTTTTAATCTAACATCAAAAAGAAATAAAAAAATATATATGATGTATAAGTTATAGTTAAAACTAGGAAGAAAATATCTATTTCTATTTTGTGCTTGGATTTCCAAGTACTTAAGATTATAGGTAGATAAATCAGAAGAAATTTCACAGGAAAACTTAATACCTTAACTTTGAGTAACGACTTAGTAATTTCTATATATGGAAAAGATACAGTTTGAAGATACCTCCTTTTTCCTCAAAGATGTAAGTTAAACAAATATACTAGCATTATTATGCTAGCTGAGATAATTAATCTCGATCCTTAATCTGGTTTACAAAAACGTCTTACCTGTAAAAAGAACCTGTACAAGAAGCATCACTTCACTGCATCAGCTAAAAATCTAAGTAAGCCTCGGACATGAACTAAAGTTCATTCATGTTTACAAACGGTAAAACAAACTTTAGTACATAGTAAATAAACATATGTTTCAGCTCATGTTACTTCAGATCAACACCTGCTAAATCAATCTTTAATTCTGAATTATGAAAGCAAATAATTAAGTATGCAAAAACAAAATTTAATAAAGGAATCAGTTTTTAGTTCTAGTTTAGAACTTAATATGTTAACTTTAATAGTTAAATGTCCCTCTTAAGTGACGATTGTAAACATTTATTGTCATAAGAAAATTTTTAATTTTTATGAAATTTTGGAGTATTACATCACCCATTTCTATTTGCAATGCTTTTGTAAGTGCATCTTCGTATGTATTAAAGTTATCTAGCTGAATGTGCATTCGAATTTTCTGTAGTAATCCCTCAACAAACCACTAGATTAGTAATTTTTCATCGATATTATATTCCATTTGGATCAGTAAGTCCTTGAATATTTTGTCATATTCCCGTATTGTTTCAATTGGCTTATGAGTGTCTTCATATTTTTAGCAGCAAGATAGGCTTTGTGTCAAGCATTTTAAAGAAAGACATAAATTGTTGCTTAATTTGACCTTTAGTTACATTTGGTGTTTTCTCTATGTAGGTCATCTACCAAGTTAATGCTTTTTTTCAAAGAGCACCATCAAACTGCGGCATTTGACGATTTTCACTGGAAATGGAGTTGGCCTCCCATATCGACTCACATAGAAACCAATGTCATTTTGGATCTTCATCTCCCTCATAGAGGGGAATATGAGAGGTCATGTGTGCCATATTTGCAGCGTATTTTTCTTCTTCTATTGTTGGAGGTGGTGGTGGTGGGTCAGTTCGTGTGGCTGAACTCTTTTCACAACTAGTTTAGACGAAAGTTTCAGTTCCGTCGGTAATTTTTTCCATGTCAGTTGGTTCACTTTCGACTAAAAGTCAGTTTATGTTGACTACTTTTTTCAATACCGAAGTAAAATTTTGTTCAAACTCTGGTATTCTCACTGGTGATACCGACTGTTCTGGTGAGTTATCTGAAGCTGGAATTGGCTGGGGGGTGCTCCTTCATGTTCTGAGTAAAGTAGGTGAAAAATGCAATTGGAAGAATATGGTTGAAAAGTATCCCATTTCCCTTCTCATGGTCAATGAATTAAAATATGGTCGACATTATTTCATTCACCGTCTAGTCAACTCCATACAGCTACTTGGCCATCTCGTAGTCTTAGATCTTCTTGAACAATGTCATGCACTTGGGAACTCTAAGCAAGATTCGACAGTGAATAAAGAATTATATTTTGAGGTATGGTTACTTGGATTGATATACCCCTCTCTATCCATAAGTATTCTTCCATGGGTGGTAGATCCTCATAAATGCCCTCTTATTGTCAGTCATGACCCGACTCTGGTATATTTTCTTTCGGTTATGTCACTCCGCTCATATTTATTTCTTGTTGGAGTACAACAACCTGCTCTATGATTTCTTCTCACCTCTTTATTCTCTTCTCCCATTCTATTTTATGTATATCTAGAGTGCTTTTCTGTGTGATTGTTCTATTTCTTTCCTTTTTTCTTTGACTTCTCATTGTTGGCTCTGGTGTTTTCTTCATTGGTCGACTAGTATCTCTCTACTTTAATCAGACATGACCAGCTACCCCCCCATTGTCAACCCAAAATATTTTTAGAAATCTAGGGTGGAACTAGTTATTTGCGGAGGAAGTACTCCCACTCTCTCTCCTGAATGAATTTTTCCCACTCCTTTTGCTTGCATTACCAGTTTTTGTTTCTTGGTGGTGTTAACAGTAGTGGACAATGTTCGGCAATGTGTGTTGTGCCTTTTTTGATCATGAATTTAAACAAAAGTGTCGACACAGAACAAAGGAATTTTTTAGTGAGGTCATTGTAGAATCTCTCTTTAATGTTATTGATAGAGGCTTGTTCCTCGATAGCTTGTTCCTAACACAATTTTTCAGCAATTCTTTTGAACCACTCCGACAAATTTTTGCAGCCCCCTTTGTTCAATTTTCGGTGTAATTGTCATTCTTTTTCACCTACCGAATTTTTATTCCAAAAGTTTCTTCAATGCACAAGGGACGAACTCGACAAACTTTTCATGTGTTTTGGAGAAGAATTTCTCCATTGCTTAAGCAATAGTCAGCTTGTTTCTTCTAGCGTAATTTTGTAGGCAACTTGGTATTTCATGCTCCCATTAGACCTTAATCTCTTGCTCTAATATCATCTAGTCATGGTCATCTTCATCCATGAAACCTACCACCGACAACAGAACCAATGTTGTAATCAATCAGATTGCAAGGTTAACAATGATACATATACAAATTCATACAACAATGATATAAGCAAGAGATAAGGAATAGTAGACAAAATAACTTATATTACTCGAGAACACATGTGGGTTCATACCTAAAACTAAACCAAGTCTTTATCCAGCTCTACAACCTATATATGATTTACAAATAGTTACAAAACTAATTTTTGGTTCAACCAACCAACATGACCTATGAGGTCAACATGATCTTCTAATTAGTCCACTAAAGGACCTAGTCATCTAACCGACTTCGGATCCTCCACCACTTCCCCTCAGTTTTCTCCAAGGCCTCTTGTACAATATTCCTCTGTAAATAATACTTCTAACAAATCAGACTTATATGAACCCTTCTATTCTTCTCGTATTTCCTTCTCAAGAGTTCATAATAATGAGCACAAAGGTCAACATGCAGACTACCCCATTTGTAGAAAAGTAGTTGAGACACTAAAAATATGAACCAAAGGAATGAGTTTATATTTGATATATATCCCTAGAAGTGGACCTAGTTTCATCTCTACAAATCCAAAAAATGATACCTCTTTCCATCCAGGAATAAATCTTCATGATACTCCTTTTAGACAGTTTTCTCATGACGGTCTCTCTAAAAGAGAGTTTATGCCCCACATATCATCCTCTCCAAATGAAAGTGTCTCATATGAAATAAAGATGCTTAATTATAGCAATTACCAGTAGTATCTAACTGGCCAAAATATAGATGACATAATCTCTGACATCCTGCTTCTAAAACAAAAAAACTCAAACAAAAAAGAACATGTTTTCCTCCTAGAAGCTAAAATTGATCATTTTCTTTCATATCAAGAAGAAGTAAACAAATTCCATTATCTTAGAAAGTGAAAAAAATAGAAAAGTGGATAGATGTCTTAGGAAAAATGATGGCTAGAACCCAGAATGTAAGTAACAAAAGGAGTCCTATAAGCCAAACTTCCTTAGAGCTTGTAGCTAAAGGAATCCAAAGAAAACATGAAAGACAACACTCATTTGGCATGACCAGCATTGAAGAAAAAGAAGAAGATAAAAGACCATAATTCCTTTTTGGTCAAGAAATGGAAGACCAAGGAGAAATTAATTAATTAAAAGAAATGGTCTCCTAGTTTAAAATAATTCCAAATGCCTTTCCAGATAAACATTTGTCTCCATTCAGGATCCCAAAAAGAGAAGATGTTGTATCTTCAAATCAAACCAACCCAAGGAAACTCCTCCTTCGATAACCAATCCTCCTCTTCCTTTTCATACAAATATTTCATAACTATACGGCCCTTGTCCTTCATCTGCACCTCATTCTTTTAGTTTTGGAATAAATGGGACGAATAATTTAATCTCCCAGATGCCTAATTAACCTGTGTTAAATATCCAATGTCAATCCCATGCTAAAATTAGAACAACCATCCAGATTTTGGAAAATTGGTTTTTGTACAAAAGATCATAGGATAACATGATAACTGGCCAACAACTAGCACTTCAACGAGTTGCCTTATTTTCAAAATTAGCTTCAGAATGGTGGCACTGGATTCCAAAAGAATCCAGAGAAGAAATGCTAACTGTAGCAGATGCATACCAACAAATTCTTGCTTCCTTTTGAAAACAATTTTATGGTCCTAATGAAAATGAATATTATGAGCATCTTGCGTCTTTATTTATGTCTTCTAGAATATGTGGTTTAAACAAAAGTGAAGAATATTTTTGTTATATGCAAGAATTGTTAATTACTTTTGGCAATGCTGATAAACCAACATATCTGAAACATTACTTAAGAAGATTTATTGGACATGTTCCTGATGTTGTTGAAAATCATCTTAAAGACAAAAGTATTCCTCTGTCAGGTCTTTCTCTTTCCCAGTTGCATGGTTTGATAATAGAAACTTGGCAAGAACACTGTCTGGAGAAAAGAGTGGCAAATAATTTTAAAAGGCACTTTTCATTGTTTTCCCCTGGGTTTTGTAAGTACATTGAAAAAATGCCAGATTGGGGATGTGGTGTTCACAATAGAGGACACTTTGGGCATGAAACATGTAGTTTCAAAAATAAAAAGTAGCCCAAATATACTAGTGCACCTAGATTTCATCCAGATAAACGCTACAATCATAGAAAAGCTAAAACATTAAAAAAGAAATCCTATTTCAAGAAAAGATATGAACCTTAAAATAGAGAGAAATGTTTTATTTATGGAAAGAAAGGTCATTGGGCTAATAAATGTCCAAACAAAAAGAAAAATCCTAGACTTGTTGCCTTGTTCTTGAAAGACCTAGATCCATCCTGGTGGGATCTAGATTGGTCTGAAGCATGAGATTACCCTAACGAAGAAATTATATTCTTACCAGAGGAAGGTGATTCCTTTTATTCTGACCCCACTTTATATAAATTTTCCTCTAACTCATCTAAATCCTCTTCTTCTGATTTTGATAAGGAAGAAAATTTAGGAGGGTGTTCTGGTCCTCCTGAATTTAGTTTTTATATGTTTTCTTCTACTCTTCCTAAAGTCTCGTCAAAGATTAGGACTGCTGAAATTGACCAAGAATTATCTAAGACTCTAGTATATCAGTATATGAAAAGGCAAGATCTAAAAGATGAAAAAAATATTTTAGAAAGACTAAAAGCAAAAGAAAAAGTCTCATAAGAGACAAGGAAATCTATCTCTCCAGAAATCAGCAAGAACCCAAAATTCTACTAGCTTGTAGGCTTATATAAAGGCCATCCTGATCATCATGAGGATAGACATAAATGTAGTAAAGATAAAGGGAGTTTTCTCATAATACAAATAAAATAAAATAAAATGCCAGTAAAAAGGCTGGTCAACGAAATAGAAGAACTCAAAAGAATGCTTAAAATCACAATCAGAGAAAGGGACCAATCCTCTGATGAAGAAAAGTGCAAAGATCAGACTGAAGCATTGCAGTCACCAAAATATTCTGACAACCAAAAACACTCTTTAAACATTAGTGATTTAGAAGAAGACAACTACGAGGATGAAGAACCTTCTCTAGGTTCTTTAAGACTCTTCACTGGTCCTAATTTATTCATAAAAATAAAGTTTTGTCCACCATAATTCAAGTCTTATGAACTTGACTGTATGACAGATTCAAGTTTCCAGATGAATTTGGAAAAATGGAATGCAATACCATATTTCTATTGGGAACAAGAAAAAGAGCATAGTGTGGCCATTGAAGAAAATATTGAACTCTTAAAAGGTAGAGTCCCATACTTTCCCATAACCATTGGAGGAACAAAAAAAAAATTCATCTTAACAGATTAGATAGCATTAAAGAAGATTGCATAATAGGTTTAGCATTTTTGCATAGAGTCAATCCCATCACAGTTAATGAGACAAAAATTAATTTTACATGTATAGTAAATGAAAGAATAATTTCCACTCCTCTATATTACTATGCCTCCTTTAAATGCAAAAATCATGTATCTCAGCCTAATGCTTCTCTTAGTCTTGTTGAACTATTCAAAATGGAAAGATGCATTGCATTTGCAGAAATAGATAAAAACTCTACCCTCTCTGAAATCACTTCAAAATTAGAAAAGGATTGCACCATAGAGTCACCTAACTCCTTTTGGACCAGAGAAAAATACTTCATCTCTTTACCCTTCAATCCTCCGTAAAAACCAAAAGCCTAGAAATCCTCTACATCCCTCATGTCTCCTTCCAAAAGAGAATTTGTGCTGATGAGATAAAAGAATTACTAGAGAAAGGCCTCATAGAACCTTCTAAAATCCCTTAGGCATGCCTAGCCTTTGTTATCAATAGACACTCTGAGATAAAAAAAGGAAAAACAAGACTGGTTGCAAATTTTAAACCCTTGAACAAGGTCCTTGAACCAGTCAGATACCTTCTCGCTGACAAGTCAAGTCTTTTGCAAAGAATAGTAGGATGCACACTATTCAGTAAATTTCATTTGAAGTCTAGTTTATATCAGATTGGGATTGAAGCAAAAGACAAGTTTAAAAATGCTTTCGTGGTTCCACATGGGAAAATATCAGTGGAAAGTTATTCCATTCGACATTAACAATGTACCATCAGAATTTCAGAAAAGAATGGTAGATATATTGAGAGAGAATAAATGGGCATTAGTGTATATAGGTGATATCCTTATTTATTCAAAAAAATTACAGGATCATTTGAAGCATCTACAAGAATTTTACTCTTTAGTTTTCAATCATGGCTTGGTTTTGTCCAAATATAAAATGGAAATTGGAAAAACCGATATTCAATTTTTGGGATATAAAATAAGTAAAGGTTAGGTGATTCTTCAAGAACATGTCTTGAAGGTTTTTGCTCACTTACCTGATCAAATTCTTGAAAAGGTTCAAATGCAAATATTTCTAGGGATCCTGAATTATGTTCGGTAGATGACATCATCTATTACAACAATGACTGAATAAAAATCCTCCAAAATGGAATCAAGCAATGACAGATGCAGTAAGAAAAAAAAATACAAAGTAAAACAATTACCTCCACTCTCTCTCCCACAAGGCTCCGTCCAAATGGTGATTGAGACAGATGCCTATAATAAAGCATGAGGAGTTATTCTTATAGAAATGCATGAAGACAAGAAAGAAGTCTGTAGATACGCTTTAGGAGCATTCAAAAATGCAGAACTCAATTATCCGTCAAGTTACAAAGAAATCCTTGCAGTAAAAAAGACTCTAAATCATTTTAAGATTTATTTAAAACCAATTAAGTTCATTATTAAAACTGTCACGTCCCCAAGCCTCCGACCAGCAAGGAGGACGCGACTGCAAGCTTCAAACACTCGGGCTAAGAGCCCCATGAACATGTGCATTCAAAAATTTACTGAAACAGAATGCTGAAAGGAAATGCATTGTAGTAAAACATGCACATATGCAATTACTCATCATACACAGTGGAAACCAACAGCATTCAGTCATGCATGCATTTATCATGTTCATCATATCATTAACAGAAAAGATAGTTACAAAAGTGGAAATGAGTAAGATCACTTATCTTATGAAGAGCTTTGATCCGCAACCAGCTACGTCACTGCAACGTTCCACCCAACCATAGGCCAGTGTGCTCCTTAATCTCTCAGCAACGCTGCCACCCCCGAGCTGGGCATGATTCTCCAAGGAATATGGGAACAACAGGCTTACACATAGCCAAGGATACACAAAACACACAGCCAAGCCAACAGAGTTGGGTTTATCAGGCCATTCAGGAGCTAGAGAAGGCAAATTGCTAAGCTGGTGAGCTCATTACAGAGCCAAGAACACCTACACCAGAACTAGCCTGACCTCTAAGACACCCAAACCCACCCAACACAATGAATCAGTCCCTTCTCTGCTACACAGTCCCTCAGGCCCTGCATTCCCTTCCAGTGCTATTCAGGGGTGATGGAGAAGAAGGCCAGCCCTCTAGCTCTGTCTGTGTGGGTTCCAACCACCAGGTTTATCAAGCAAAACTCAGCCCCATCCTTTCTCCCTACACAGTCCGAAGACCAACCATTGCACTCCGGCAATTAATTTAGCTGTCACAGCTTAAATGGGGAAAACGAATTCTGAGTCATTCTTGGCCCTATCGTGGCCAAAATGACTCTCATGAAAATTTACAATATTCCCCAACATGTAAGGAAGACCACAACAACCACATCCAGCAATGTGGGAAAACACAGTCCGTCTTGGGCAACGAGATCACCAAGAAAACATATACAGACCACGCTGGGGAAGAAATTACAGTCTCCCAGCTTGTGGGTGAGCGTGAGCAACAATGCAGAACCCACAATCAGCCGGTGGGGAGTGGATACGACCACATCATCCGCAAATCCATGGGGAAAGAAACTACGTGGGTAAAACCCAGAAGGTTCTGTGCATGAGAGAGCAACAAGAATTCCACCCCTGCGTGAAGGTGAACAAAACGACCGGCAAAAAAATGGAGAATGCAGATCAGAAGTGCATGAGAGCTTAAGCAGTACCGTGGAGAGAGTGGTAGACCTGCGTGAGTGAGGACGGTGATTTCTCCCATTGTGAAGTCAACCATGGTGGTGGAGTGTGTGTGTGGGTGAGGAATGACAGTCCTGCCACACCCATTCCTAGACAATAACTGCCTCAACTGCCAGCAGAGATTCTTAATGAAGGTGGTTGGAAATAAGACAAGGGAATAAGACACATGGGTATTTTCCCTCATTGGCCAAGGTTTAACAAATTTCCCACCCTTATCCTTGTGAAAATAATGCCCCTTTCGATTTAGTTGCCGCGACCGTAGCTGGTTGTGTTCATTTTAATTAATTATAGATGCATATTTACATGATGACCAACATAATATATGCCGCATGCCCCGATATACAATTGGTGACAAATTTAAATCCAAAACAAAACATAACCGATCAATGGTGGGGCCTTGGCCTTTAGCTCCACACCATGATCATTTACAATATATACATCATCATATACATCTAATGCAACGGGGTCAAAACCGGGGTGTTACAAAAACAAATTTGAAAATGATGCCTAGGATATTCAAAAATAAAAATCTTATGGAAAAAAATATTTCTAGGATCCTAAAATGGTTTCTTTGGTTGCAAAACTTTGATTTTGAAATTGTATATAAACCAGATTATTTAAATTTTGTTGTTGATATGTTAACCAGAGAAAAATTGTAGGAGAATCCCAGACTCAATATGTTTAGCTATGGAGCATCCACCTCTTCAAATAAAAAGTATAATCTTCAGATATTCAAAGATACCTTGTCAGAAGAAGAAAGAGAAATTTTCTAAATTGCGCCAGTAAGAAAGAAGCAGATAAATATTTGGAACTCTCTTTAGTTCAAGAAATAAATTCCTCTCCTATAAAAATTCATATTTTGGAGAGATGGGAAAAAGAATCCTTTAAAGGGATACAAAATGCTCTTCATCAACTCTAAAAGCTCAATCATGTTTGGATCAATACATCTTACACAGATCGCAAACAGATATTTTATGTGGATCTTGGTCCAGGTTTTCTAACTTGGAATAGCTACAATATCATGTTACAGTTATACAGAGAACAAGGTGAGATAATAATTTGTGGATATCCTTCTACCCTAATGCAATGACAATGGTCAGTTTGGACATAATTCTTTCTCGACAGATTTTGTCCAAGAAAAAATTGGGTTCAAAGACGAGACAATTTTATTTTACACCTACAAGCAAATATAATCATAGCACACCAAAACCACATGCGGTTTAAATTTAAGCTACGACACATTGGAGGAACTTACTCTCCTCTTGAACCCCCTATTTACACTCGACATAAATATAGAAGAATGGATAGAAATGGACGCCTCTTAGATAATGTTGTTCATAGTCGAAGAATTCCTCTAAATTTCAAAGTTGAATCTATTTTCCAAGGATAATTCTTCTGTGTTCTCGATGAGACTATGTTCGGGTCTGATGTAGAACAATTTTTTTCATATTTCCTATTCCCAGATACCAAGTTTGGCTTTGACGGTGAATCTGATAGATTAGTTGGTTGCACTTGTGGAGAAAACCCATGCATTTGTAGTTATGATAATGAATAATGGAAAGCATCATAAGAAACTAACAATAGTTCCACTGTGTAAAGGTAATGTTTGTTGTCAATCTATAGATTCCTTGACATGGCTCAGGTGACTTACTCGACAAAAGGTGTGATTTGATCCACTTCCATGAGATTCGAATCAAGTTTTTTTACCTTCAAATGTAAGTTTTGATTCATCAAATAACCAACTAAATTTGTATAAATAAGGTGCTTCTCTTCTCATTTAGCACCGTGTGCATTTGAGTCTCATGAGCCTTTTTCATTTTGTCTTTGTGTCGAGAGTTGTGTATGCTCTCCCTCTTTGCTTCAAGTGATCAGTTGGGATCAAAAGCAGTGATCTCAAGTGTACAGAGTATGTGAGACCACTAGCGTATGCTCTCTCTCTGCGCTTAGTGCGATCAGTTGGGATCAGAAGGTCTGGTCATATTTAAAGTTTGAGTTTGTGCTTGTGATGATATTCTCCCTCCAAAGATGAATAATCTATATTTGAGTCTATAATGATAAGTTCTGATTCATATAGGTTGGGAGTCTCATAATCCTGAAAGTAAGTGTCAGCCTCGTTGATGTCTGAAATCTCAACAGCCCCAATTTCCCATATATGAAAGAACTAATTTTTCGCATATAATTGGTCAGCTTCTGCATCTTCTGAAGTCTTGTTTGGTCTTGGAATCTGAAGAGAGAAAGAGTGCATGAATCCCTAACTGCACTATATCCTTTTGTATATTTATTGTGTTGGAAAATTAGAATAAGTATAAAGGAAATGTAAGACACAATTGGATAATCAAAATGTTAATTGATACAAATTTGTGTGATCACATCATAAGATTGCATTGATTTGAATAAATTTGAATATTAGGGTTTTGGCTCTAAGGACATATTATGATTTAAGCATGGCCAAAGAAATATCAAGGTAGAAAATTTTAGTTTTTTTTTAAGTATATTGAATGATCACAAACATGGATACATAACCAACATGAGGAACATGACACCCATATTTAGGACTCATATATTTTTCACAATATTGTTTAGGTGCATAAGGACTCTATCTAGTAGGGGATGCAAATATTGGATGTATGTTATTTTGATTAATGTACAATGATGTCATTTTAATTTAAAGTGTTTACCATTTCGATTGTAACTTTCTATACCCAAAAACAAGAAAACCTCGAGGGTCCATTTGAAATTAACGATCCTAGAAAACACTTAAATCCATCGAGAAAACTTTAGGAACCTATGAATTTACAACAAATTTATAGACAAAATTGTGAAGAATGAAGAACATTTTTCATCTATAGGCCTACTTATCATAACAAGCTCATTAGAATTTAAATGAACATATTTATTTTCATTTAAAGGTACTTATTATCAACCATGTGGGGTATTCACTAATAGCATAACTATTCATGAGACTCCAATTTTTATCCTACAAGCATTTCACTTCTGATTTATGAATCATAGTGTTGTGAATGTAAGTAGGATGCCATGGAAAATAATGACCATTATAAGTCATGGTGATATGTAATTTTTTATTTTATTTTTCATTAATTATAAGATATTGTTTTATTTCTTATTGGTATATAAAATTATGATGAGTTATTTCTTCATTGATATATTTACAACTTTAGTCCTTTTCTAGTTTATTACAATGGCACAATGAACCTTACTATGCGTTTATTAAGTGTTATGCACCAAATCCCCAAAATAATATAAAAATAGAAAGAAAAAGAAACCCAATACCTTGATAATGAAATAAAGAGATGAAGAAGAATCTTATTTGAGGAGGAAACCTCCTTTTACAGTGCATCAAATGCACAAGTTGAGATGATACTAGGTCTCCTTGGTATATATAGGAAACAAATGGAACAAACACAATTAAGGTCTTAATTGACCGTATAATTACAATTAAGGTCCTGGCCAGCCAATAAAGACAATATTAATATAATAATATAAATGTAATGACACGATATGTAGGGCTTAACATGCCCCTCCCCTTCAAACAAGTGCTTTCCTCAACACTTGATTAATTTTGGATGTTTCTACATAAAGATGTGATACCAAATGTTATGCACCAAATTCCCAAAATAGCATAAAAATGGAAATAAAGAGTAATTAAATTCCTTGAGAATGAAATAAAATTATGAATAAGAATCATCTTTGAGGGGGGAACCTCCTTTTACAATGTACCAAATGCACAAGATGAGATGATACTATCTACAAAACTAGGCCTCTAGGTATATATATATATATATATATATCATACAAAGGGTAAACTTACCATTAAGATGTGGTGTCAGGATTCTAATTAGCACTATAAAATTTAAGAGGGAGATTAGAGTGGACAAGGCCCAAATGAACGTTCCTATAGATAGTGGTGTTCGAATGCAAACCTCCTAAACATGGTGACTCCTTCGGGTTTGGATCTAGTAGCGATGCCTTGTTTTTGTTAGAAGTAGATCCATATTAAAGTGATGTAAGTTAAGTTTTGGTGTTCCAATTAACTGATAGTATGTGTGGAAACATATTTCCCCGTCCGATAAAATGCTTGGGTTTTGAAAGAAAGAGAGTAAATAAAAAGACTTTGAAAGGATTTCCAAGTCTTTGGAGTTTGGACTATCATATTAAATATGGATATTACATGGATTAATATAATTGCAAAGACTCTGTATTTCATTCGTTGGATTAATCATGTACAAACCGTGTGTCTCATGTTGTTTTTGTTGTTGTTGTTGTTACTTTCATCATGTTATCTTTTTTTTTTAAGAACAAAAACTTTCTTTATTTTATCTGATTACTCTAGTATAGAATCATTTTCCACTACTATCCAGCACTTTCTACCTACCTAAATTTGTGAACGTATGGATCACACGGTACCTTCAATAAAAATTATTTATCAACCTTATGTAACTATGTGATTTTGATCAAGTTACCTTCAATTAAAAATATTTGTTAACTTGTTCTTTGTTATAATAAACAACCCATAGTTACCTACCTTAGACATTAATTAAATCATTTTTTTCTTATTACCTAGTCTCCTAGATTCCACTCTATGATAGTTTCCTTCTACATGTCCTAGAAGTCAACACTTGCTAAAACTGAGTCATGGAGTGCTTGGGAAACCTCCTGGAAATAATATCTAGCATGTATAATTTATTCTAGATCCTCCAAAGTGCATATCTTCTTTTTCTGAAAAGCTACGTGTTTTATTGAGAATTAAGGCAAAAGGAAAAGCTAGACTAGGTGTAGTTGACTTGTTTTTTTCCCACATCATCCTCCCTTATTTTCTCCTAATAAAAGCATGTATGAGTTATTTTTCCATCCCTCATTGTCTTTCCTACTTGACTTAGCCAATTCGTGAGCATCTTGGTGGATTTGGAAACTGCTTTATGCACCTATGGGGGATTTGACTAGATTTAGTAAGCCTGCTTTTTTACCTTTTCGAATGGCATCCTTATGCATTCAAATATCTCATTTAATTATATATTGCAGTAGCCTATTACTTTACAAGGTTGGCTATTGTACACTTATTCAATACAGATTAGTGTTATGCTCCAATTTCAGTCCCCTTTTATGTTAATTTTGCATGTTTGATTAGCAATTTTGCAAGTGTAATTGTTCTATCTCTTGGGTTCAAGTTCCACATGGTATCAAAGCCTTTTTAGATCAATTTCTCTCCTTCCATATTTCTATTGTAGGTTTGACATCTTGACTGGGAGCATATTCTGCTGACTGAAGGGCACAGTTTTTGAGCTATGGACCAATCTTAGAAGATCATCTTGACTCCATTCAATTTATTTAAGTGGAAACATGAGATGGAGATATTGTTGAGAGTGAAAGGTCTCTACAGGGTTACTATGGCAACTGAGGCAGAGCCCAATGCAGCTATAGAGAAAATCAAATGGCACAACAGGAGGGATGAGTCCTATGGTATTTTGTGTCTAAGCATTTCAAGCGACCTCCTCTTCCATCATGATGGATTGACATCACCGAATGAAGTGTGGGAGAATCTTGTAGAGATTTTTGGTAAGACAGATGAGATGAGAGGACATCAAATCGAGAATGAGTTGATCTCTTTGAGTCCCAATAGCTTCGAATCCTTGCAACTCTATTTTCCAAGTTTAAAGCCCTTGTTTTGCAGCTAAAACAGTGTGGCATCAAAAAGAAGGAAGAGCAACTAGTTTTGGCCATACTCTCAAAGCTTGGCCCTAACTATTTAGTGTTTTTTTTTACCTTCCATGCCACCAAGTTGACAACTCGAGCCTGGAATATTCCTAAGCTTGCAGAGTTCATGGAATCCCTCACACAGGAACAAGATAAGTTAGTGATGATGGGTACCATCAAACCTTCCAAAGACCAAGCATTGGTTGCTGGAGATTCAAGGGTGGATTCAAAAATCAAGAAAAAAGATAAAAATCCACTTGAGCAAAAGAGAGACAAGAACAAGTCTGAAGAGGAGCCCCAAGGTTCCAATAATAAATTCCATAAGAAGAAGAACAAAGGAGAAATGAGAAAGTGCGCATACTGAAGTAAAGGCTATCATCCCGAGAGCTCTTGTATGAAGAAGCAAATTCACATGTTGACCCAAATCCTGGAGAAGAATAACATCTCCCTTCCTGATTGCTCAAAGAAGAGGGAAGGAGGATCAAATTCAGAGGACAGAGAGAGAGTACATGCCTTGGTTGCTGGCACATCACCTAGCTTCATCATAGACTCTGGAGCTTCTAGACATATGGTTTTGACAAAACAGGCATTCTCCTCTCTTGACATGTCGAAAGGTCCACCAATAGTTTTGGGAGATGACTCTCTCACTGATAGTTTGGGGAAATGAAGGATTGATCTTGACCATGGTAAGTTCAATAATGTGTTGTATGTTCTAGGTCTTGCCTCTAATCTCTTGTCAGTGTATCAAATGACTCACACTGGGTATCCAAATAAGGTCATCTTCTCCCCTGATGATGTTGAAATCACTGAGATTTTGAATGGTAAAGTCATAGCAAAAGGTGTTGTTGATCACACTTCGAAGGTATACATGTTTTCCCATTTTCTACCCTACTCAAACCCCTCTGCTCTTCTGATTCATG
Organism: Pseudotsuga menziesii; assembly: GCA_001517045.1. Classification (NCBI taxonomy): domain Eukaryota; kingdom Viridiplantae; phylum Streptophyta; class Pinopsida; order Pinales; family Pinaceae; genus Pseudotsuga; species Pseudotsuga menziesii. Next base: position 678,226 of record LPNX010211269.1, read on the forward strand.
CTAATGAGGAAAGCAAGCTTTGGCATGAAATATTTGGCCATCTTAACTACAAGTATATTTCTGATTTGAGTGAAAAATATATGGTCATAGGTTTACCAAAGATCAAGTTTTCCAAGGGATTCTGTCAAGGTCGTATCCTAGGAAAACACCCAGAGCAGAAATTTGAGAGAGCTAGTCATGAGAGAACCTCTGCACCTCTTGAGTTGATCCACAATGACATTGCTGTTCCATTTCCTCATATGTCCATGAGTCAAGCCAAATATGCACTGACCTTAATAGATGAATTTTCCAGGTATTGTTGGGTTTACTTCCTAAAGCATAAGTTTGAATTTTTTGACCTCTTCAAAGTCTTTAAAGCGTTGGTTGAAAACCATCCTAGGAGGAAACTCAAGATACTCAGATATGACAATGGTGGTGAGTATTTCAAGTTTGAGTTCATTCAGTATTGTAAATATGTAGGTATTCAGATGCAGCATTCGATCCCTTACACACCACATCAAAATGGTGTTGCTGAGAGAAAGAACAGGTCACTGAAGGAGATGGCAACCTGCATGATGGAGGCTAAGACTTTGCCACCAAAGTTTTGGGCCAAGGCTATAAAATATGCATCCTAAATATAGAATAGGGTGCCTCATAAGTAGGTTGATGGTATGATTCCTTTCGAAGCTTGGAGTGGGCACAAGCTAGATGTGACCCATTTAAGGATTTTTGGCTCAAAGGCTTGGGCTAGAATTCCAACTGAAAAGAGAAAGGCTTTGTAGCCCCAAATCCAAGAGTGCCTATTTGTTGGGTATTATAAATATTCAAAATGGTACAAGCTGATAAACTTGAGTACTAACAAATATTTCATTGAAAGAAGTGTTCAGTTCCAAGAAGAGCCTTTAGTAGCAGTTGAAGTTGGAGAGTCTTCTTCACCACCAGATCCATTGATTGTAAGTGGAGAGACTAATGAGTTTCCTGATTCTGATATGTCTGATAATGATTTTATTATAGATCCTAACAGTCCTACAAGACCAAAATTGGCAGCAAAGACCATTCATGCAGTTGGGGAACTAGCTGGAAATCCTAGTGACACTAGGAGGACTAGATCTCAGTTTGAGAGTTCCCTTTGTATGAAAGATCATTTATTTGCTGAGAAGTGATATTTGATGTTTGAATCAGATCCATATACATATGAATATGCAGCACATGATCCAAGATGGAAAACAACCATGAAAGAATAATTCAGCTCGCTCCAGAAGAACAACACTTGGGAACTAGTTGATCTTCCCCCAGGGAGGAAGCTAGTTTGATGTAAGTGGGTTTTCAAGACTAAGTTTGCTGTTGATGGTTCACCTTTGAAATATAAGGAAATATTGGTATCCAAGGGCTACTCACAAGTACATGGTATTGAATACAATGAAACCTTTGCACTAGTGGCAAAGATGGACTCCATAAGGCTAGCTTTAGCCATTGCAGCTTCGAAGCGGTGAGAGGTACATCACATGGATGTGAAGTGTGATTTCCTAAATGGAGATATCATTGAAGAGATTTACATGCAGAAACCTGAAGGGTTTGTTTCTAATCCATATTTAGTGTGCAGGTTTAAGGAATGATTGTATGGGCTCAAGCAAGACCCCAGGGCTTAGTATGCCAAGATTGATGGCTTTCTGTTGTCATTGAGTTTTATTCGATGAAACTCTGATCCTAATGTTTATTTGAAGCTGATTCATGGTTCTTTGATGATTATTTTCTTGTATGTGGATGACCTTCTGATTACAAGAAGTTCAAAGAAAGAGATTTCCTCCTTGAAGGATGTAATGAACCATGCATTTTCTATGACAGATTTGGGATTGTTGAGCCAATTCTTGGGTCTCAAAATTGCTCAATCCCAACATGGAATTAAAGTATATCAGTCCAAGTATGCCTTATATTTTCTGAACAAGTTCAACATGAAATATTGCGATCCAAGCAAGACTCCCTTCCTTTCAAGAGTTAAGCTTGAAGAAGCAGGTTCTTCTCCTATGGTAAATAATACACTGTATAGGCAGTCATTTGGGTGTTTGCTTTATCTTACACACACTCAACCTGATATATCTTATGAAATTAGTGTGGATTCAATATACATGGATCAGCCTCATGAGATCCACTGGAGAGCATCCAAAAGGATCCTTAACTTTGTTCAAGGAACAAGAACTCATGGGATCTTCTACAAAACAAAATCTGATCTTGATTTGATTGGGTTTACTGACAGTGATTGGGCAGGTAACAACACAGATCGAAAGTCAACATCAAGATATGTGTTCATGCTTGCAGAAGGACCAATCAGCTAGTCAAGCAATAAGCAAAGCGCCATAGCACTCTCATCGACAGAAGCAAAGTATAGAGGAGTTGTAAATGCAGCAACTCAATGTTTGTGGTTGCAGGGAATATTTGGAGAATGTGGCTTCGAATCAGATTTTTCAACTATTATCAATTGTGATAATCAGAGCACCATTCGAATCTACAATGACCCAGTTCAAAGATAGCAAACCAAACACATTGAGATCCATATGCACTACATCAGACAGCTTGTGCATGATGGTACCATTCATCTACTCTTTTGTGCATCTTCAAAACAAGTAGCAGACATCTTCACCAAAGTTTTTTGTGAGAAGACATTCAACAATATCAAATCACTGTTGGGGATTGTTGATCACGCTGTGAAGCATGATTGATGACAATATTTCCAAATTTTGTTTTCTTGTCCATGTTTAAGGGAGGATTTTCCCACTGGGTTTTTGCCTCTTTCCTTGGTTGTATGGACAAGCAGTATGTAAAGGGTGACAAAACCTTGTTGCTATGCCCTATAGTTTTCTGATATTTACTCATAAATTCAGGTCTTAAGGGGGGGTGTTAGAATAATCAACCCATAGTTACCTACCTTAGACATTAATTAAATCATTTTTTCTGTATTACCTAGTCTCCTAGATTCCACTCTATGCTAGTTTCCTTCTACATGTCCTAGAAGTAAACACTTGCTAAAAATGAGTCATGGAGCACTTGGGAAACCTCCTAGAAACCATATTTAGCATGTCTAATTTATTCCAGATCCTCCAAAGGGCATATCTGCTTTTTCTGAAAAGTTTCCTGTTTTATTGAGAATTAAGGCAAAAGGAAAAGCTAGACTAGGTGTAGTTGACTTGTTTTTTCCCACATCATCCTCCCTCCTTTTCTCCTAATAAAAGCATGTATGATTTTTCTTTCCATCCCTCATTAACTTTCCCACTTGAATTAGCCAATTCTTGAGCATCTTGGTGGATTTGGAAACTGCTTTATGCACCTATGGGGGATTTGACTAGATTTAGTAAGCCTACTTTTTGACCTTTTCGAATGGAATCCTTATGCATTCGAATCTCTCATGTAATTATATATTGCAGCAGCCTATTACTTGACAAGGTTGGCTATTGTACACTAATTCAATACAGATTAGTGTTATGCTCCAATTTCAGTCTCCTTTGATGTTAATTTTGCATGTTTGATTAGCAATTTTGTGAGTGTAATTGTTCTATCTCTTGGGTTCAATTTCCACATTATTTTGGATACCATCCCTAGTTATTTTGGGTTGTGAACACAGATTCCATATGTTTTATATTGTATATGTTATTTTTATCGATGTGTATATAGACGGTCTAGGAGGAAGCATAATCTCTCAATGGAATCTTCTTCATAACTTTAAATATATTTGTTTTTATCTCCAGTATTAATATCCCATGATAACACATATTCCATATGTTTTATATTTTATATGTTATTTTTATCGATGTGTATATAGGCGGTCTAGGAGGAAGTGTAATCTCTCAATGGAATCTTCTTCATAACTACATATATTTGTTTTTATCTCCAGTCTTAATATCCCATGATAATTTGACAATAGATATGAACTTTTTTTATTTTTATTATTTTAATATTTTAAAATCAGCATAGATCTATTTTAAAAAGAGGTCTATCAAGTGCTTAGAGAGAAAACCTTTTTTAGAGTGTACATGTATCTAATTTGTGTAGTTTTATATATGTCATTGTAAATGTTCTAAATCCAATTTGAGTCCAGATGTTATTTTTTTTGTAATATGTTATTATTATTTTTAAAGGACAAGTGTCGAATCTAGGATGGGCACGAAAGGAATTACACATATCCCCTACTGGTTTGCAGATCCAGACTTGTTTGTTAGTATTGAAAAATAAGATTTTTACTTGGGAGATGAATCAAAAGTATAAAAATGAGGGCCTTGGTATACCTATTTAGTGATAAGGAGGGATCATAAACTATTTTTTTAATGATGGTGTTTTTTCTCAATGGATATGGAATTATTTGGGTCTTTAATGGGTCATAATAATGAATGGCTTGTGTTGTGTGTTGGAGATTGTGTTAAATCCTTGCTACGATAGTAATAGATTCAAGAAATTTAGATTTATACATTTCTTCGTGTTATGGGATATTTAAATTACATGCAATCTTCCAAGTCACTGCTTAGGTATGTGTTATCTCTCAACAATACAAATCATCTTTCAAACTCTGAATACATAAACAAGCTAGTGAGGTGTTGGTTGACACTAATTTTGAGAAGGATTAAATATTTAAAGTTGTGAATTGTTTTATATTTTTTTCCCCCTTAAAAAGTATCACCTCTGTGGATTTGATATTTCTCATACTTTAAAGATTCTAGATTAAGATGAATGCAAGTTGATTATAATGAACTACTACCAGCTTAGAGAAAATGAATGTATAAAAAAATAAAACAAATTGACTACAACTAAGACTTTATTGCAACCTAAATAACCACCATACATCCATCTTAAAATAGGATCTACCAAGCATCCATAGGGAACAAATCTCTCTGAGTGCAAACCCCGTTTTAGAGTGGATGTGTTGAGTAAGTGTGTACTACAATTCTTATGGTTTTAATTTATCTAATTTGTGTGTGTGTGTGTGCGTAATGTAATTTAGGTCAACATGTTACTTTTAAAATATTTGTTTATTTTTTTGTAAAGGACACGTGTCATCTATAGGACTAGCACATAAGGAGTTACACATCTCCCCCCTATTGGGCTGTAGAATTCCCCTATTGGAGGGAATAATGGTTAACCTATTCATTAAACTCTTACAAATTAAAATAAGAAAATAATAAATTAATGTACACTTACCACTAAATCACAAGGTAATCAATAATAACTAGTTTACCCAATAAAATCTTACCAACTTAGAATATAGTAGGATTATGGAAACTTATCACTAAAATATAGAAATAGTAAATATAGATAGACTTACCATTCAACCACCATGCAACAAACTCTTTGTATCAACATTGTTAGCTTGTATTAAGTATAGGGGATTAATATTCATTGTTCAGTACATACATTTCCTTAGATAATATATTATTATTAGTGTTATGGTGCAACCAATTGTATTTTTCACATATATAGACGTTTACCCAATAAAATTCCATACAAAAATGTACCAAGGATTTTATAGTCATGGTAACCATTTCTAGATGTTATTTTATGGAGTATAATTTTTTGTTGTTCATATACACACATTACTTGGCCAATTTATTATTTAAGGTGTATCCATTTTTATTGTTCGCATATATACATGTACCTAATTAAAGACCCATGCAAAAATCACGAAAAAAAAACATATCAACTTTATTACTAATCAAACATTACATTAATGAGCCACTATCACTATGAAATTGGTATGATATATTTTTTTATTTTACTATTAATGATTCAATTAAAAGAAAATGATTAAAAATTAAATATTCAACTTTTGTTATTTATGTTATAAATAGAGGGTGTCAATAGCAAAATTATAGAGATGTACTTATTGAGATGCATACAAATAAAGTTTGAGAGAAAATCCAAGAGATAGATAAATCCTCAATGCATTTTGACATCTTCTAAAGATTTATAGACACATAAGTAAACTTTGCTTGCACAACTATAGGATGTTCTTGACATGTAGATAGGGGATCGAGCACAATTAGAGAAATGTGCTAATTTAAATAACTAATGCTCATGTCGATCCTTCCATGATTGTTATCTAGAAAACTATTCCTTCTATACAACTCTCTCCTTCCACTTCTTAGTGTCTTGTTTTTCTTCCTCTTCTTGTTTGTCCACCATCAATAGTTTATCTTTGGATTTTTGTGTCTTATTTTTAGACAGAAAATTAAATATAAATTTAGTCATTGTAAGATCTACCACATCTTTTTCACAACTCTACGTAATTCCTCCTCCTTTACTAACACTAAATCAGTTTTAGTTTCTCTTTTCTAGCCAATTCACCCTCCAACATTGAACTATCGACGTATCATTGCACCTTCTTGTCGAAATTGCTAGTAATAGAAATGTAATGTCACAATTTTTAGGGTTTAACATTAATTTAGTTTCAGAAGGTTGTTATGTTGTGTAGTGTTCTCAACTCTAATTTGTAAGTGTGTGTAAGGCATCTCCAAGTTTTAAACATTCTTAGTAGTAATCCTTTAAATTTCATTTCTCTTCTTTCTCATGAAATAAAATGTAGGAACTCAAAACCAATCTTGTTGTGCAATATAAATGGAAATTTTGGATTTGTATTTCTAGAGTGATCTCTTGTGGGAATAGAGCTTATAAAAGTGGATGTAATGGAATATACACAGGAAAGAGTTCAGTCTCCCTACAAATTACATGAACTGTCGATAGTGATATATGACATAAAATGAAAGAGAGTTGTTAATGAAATTGTTGTTTAAATATCTTTCTATAAAACACATTCCATTCAAAATTTTATATTAGAATGCATTATTTGAACCCAAGATAATATTTATCTTGCAGACCATACAAGGTAACTTAGAGCAATGTAAGGAGATATAACTACAAATTTACTAGAAAGGGATGAAATCAATCTTAAGTCATTTTCCTCTTTAAAGAAAAACATATTACATTTCATTATTGCATGGTACAAAATCATATCATTCTTATATTGACACCCAAAATAGAGGCACCCGCAATTTTCCTTACTAATGCAATGAAGTAGGGTTATTTAAAGGAGGGGAAAGGGGTGCATGTGCAAACTAAACTAAAAATATATTGAATAGATTTATCTTATGGTTTATGATAGACATATAATGAAGAGAAAAGAAACATACTAGAGCTATTAAGCATGTTATTATCTCATGTGTAGGAAGGAAGGAATTCAATAATACAAGAAGACACCTTACATGACTAGTGCCTTGTGTTATCTAAGAAAATGACGATGATATCAACTTATTCTAATTAAGCATACTATCATCATAACAAGAACTAAAGTGGGATGGGCCTTGACCAATTTGAGAATATTAAACTTCAATTTTATAAAGATAAAAGTAAAGAAAAGTTATTAATAACCCCATGGATTCTTGAAACATTAACCACAAAGTCCATTTAATGTTATTTACATTAATCCCCAACTAAGGTCTACTGCATTTTTCAAACTTGTATTGACCCCACGGATTCTTGAAACATTAACCACAAACTCCATTTAATGTTATTTACATTGGTACCCAACTAAGGTCTATTGCATTTTTCAAACTTGCATTGAAATAATAATAATTACGATATTTCCCCGAGGGGTGTTGAACGACTGGCAAAAGAGTGTATTGTTAAAGTACTCCTTACAATGTCGTAGGGTCAAACCTTGGCTTACCTGTGCCCCATGTTGGGGGTTTGTGTGGGTGTACATCGGGGTATATTGGTAGCATATGGGAATCAACCCCATTTCATGTGAGTACAAACCCGACCCTAGTTTTTTATTCCCCTAGTAAATAATAATAATAATAATAATAATATCTTGGCTTATTGGAGGTTACATTGATTAAAATCCATTTATAGTGTGGCTAAGACAATTAACTTCTTCTAACAAGATAATAAAGCTAGGAATACTCATTATCATTACAAGATGAGGATTTGTCATGTGTTAAATGTTGTGGAGAAAGTAACCTATATAAAACATGAGAAAACATTTCATAGTTTAAAATTTGTGTCACTCTCTTGTTGGTACAATCAATTCTATTAATGACATCCCCAAAGCACTTGTAAGTTTATACAAGTATACTTATAGTATAGAATAATATTGTAGGTCATAAAGAGATTTAATTGAAATTGATTATTGTTGTTATGAAACCATGGTACTGGGAAAATATGTATTTCCTGTTGGGCACCGTTTTGACCCCTTTTTGCCACTTAGATATCTTTCATTTCCCTTCATAAAAACTCCATAATGATTAGAAAAGCTTTAAATATTGCCCATGAACCTTGGTTAAGAGGTATAATGTCATTACTTTCTAATAAATTGAGTTTTGAGACTTTTTAAGCATTTTAACTAGGATTTTTATGTAGATTACTGGATTTACTAACTTCCCGTATTACCTCCAAGATTGAGTATTTGCAGGACAACTAGGAGGGAACTGGAAGATAGAGAATGGATCCTTAGTGTCCACAAATGAATGAACATTCAATGGTTAGGTGATGTGGCCTTTACAGATGTCAAGTCAACTTCAGTCAAGGGCGGCCACCTGTTCTACATCCAGCACAAAAGAAGGAACAGTTTTGATTTTGTGGAGTTTCACGATTCTGATGAGGATCTCGTTATCTATGTTCATTAATTAGTTGCAGAATTATAGCATTTCCAGTTTTATTTCGAATTTGTATAAATCCTTCACAAAACAATGAAGAACTATCACAATTTTGGGAAGAACACATTTGCTTTTGAACTGCGTGGTGTTGCTGTGTAATCAATTTATGTTGAATACATATCAAGTTTCAGTTCTATAAATCTTTAATTGGTGTGTGAACAAGGATTTGGAGGGCCCCCATCGTTGAGTTTACACACTCTTTTACTTGCCGGTGTAGTGATTTGGGTGATTGCAGCGATTTCATTTGATGCAGGCTATTTAAAATCGTTCCATTGGTATGTGATAATCTCTGTAGTTTCTAGTTTATTGTTGCAGAACAAATTCAGCTAAGTTCTTAATCGATTTTATGAAAAACTCTGTTTTCTTATTTAATGGTTCAAACTGCTATTCCATCGTGTTGTTTATCACTTGCATTGTTTAATAAACTATGTTCTTTTACTGATTGAATACTGAAGGCATTGATGGTTTAGGCCACGATTTCTGTATATTATATATTGTTGTTTATTCAATGGTGAAGCGATAGAGAACAAATATAAATTATGAACAGCTTCTTGTAAAAGAATTTAATGGTTAACTGTTCATTCAGCGCTGATAGAACCTTGTAGTCTGTATCCTAGGGTTAGATATGCTATTTAAATTGCTTTTTAATCTCAGTCCTTTTGCTTTCATAAATCAATTACTGTGTACTTAAAAAGGAACAAATGAAATTATCCCTGTAAAAGGATTTTTGGTATCTTTAAGTTGCAGTATTTTTCATCTATCAGTAGATTTAATTCACAGTTAGCTAAATTCCAGATAAGTCTAGCCCCTAAGTCCTAAAACTTGGATGTGTCTCGAAGCTTACTGACCCGGATTGATTTAAATTTAAGTTCTGATTCATATTGGTAGATCAGAGCCCAACATTTTGGTGCCGTTGCCGGGGAGGCACTGTAGAAGCAGACTTAGGAACCTTAGTTTTCTGATAAAAATAAAATTTTCAAACAAAAACACAGAATAGGTTTTACTTTTATGTCAAGACTAAGAGACGAGAAAGGAAGATACATCAAAAACCCCCCAAAAACAGAAGTAACAGGAGCTTCTCTTCCAAAAGGATTCATCTCAACAATTGGTAGTTTTAAAATGTCTGAGGAAGAAACATCAAAAGGCCCAACTGCTGAACAGAGAAGGGAGTATGAGAGGATGCTAGAGATAGAAAACAAACGAAGACAAGAGAGAAGAGAACAAGAAAGGAGACATGAGAGAGAAGAATAAAGGAGACATGAAAGAGAAGAAGAAAGGGGACATGAGAGAGATGAAAAGACAGGAGAAGATCAGGAAACTACCTTCAAATTCCCCATTCTGGACACTAGTATCATCTTAGGGGAAGATGTAAAAATGAAGAACATTCAACCCTCTGTTTTACCAAACTTCTATGGCCTGACCTCTGAAGATCCTGACTCTTTTCTATTCGAATTTGACATCTTGTGTCGAACATATGGGTATACTGATGACACCCATAGGATCCGTCTTTTCCCTGCTACCCTTAAAGCAGCTGCCTTGAAGTGGTTTATGGGCCTAGGAGAGCATTCTATTACTAGCTGGGATGAGATGAGGAAGATTTTTCTTTGCAAATATCAGGACTACTGTAGGTCAAAGGATCTCAAAGATGACATCTTTGGAATGACTCAGCAGGAAGATGAGAGTTTGGAGGAATATTTGGAAAGGTTCTCATACAACTTACAAAAATCTAAATACAATTCTTTAACATCAGAGATGATTAGAACAATATTTCTAAAAGGGATAAGAGAAGAGTATTTAGATATTTTAAATGTTATGGGCAAAGGTGACATTTCTTACCTTCCATTTGATGAGATACAAGATTTATGTCAGAAATATTCAAGAGGGAAGGCTAGGACTAGAAAAAGAGACATCATTACCAAAGTAAATAAGTCTGCAAACAGTGGTATTTCTAGGGCTGAGCTTGGAAATCTACTAGAAGATTTCAAGACTGATTTATTGAGTACATTGGGCACACAGGTTGAAGTAGAAAAAACCAAGAAAAGACAAGAACAACAGGACCAACAAGATCAAGCCTTGTCCATCTTTTGTCCTAAGTGTAGAAAGAAGCACCCACTCAAAGAATGTCCTTTAAATGCTGTTGAAATTTGTGGTTTATGTACTTTTAATCATAAAACTGATGACTACCCTAGATTGAAAGAGTTGCAGGCAGCTCGAATCGAGGAGAATCAAAGCATGGAGTCTCTCTACTTCATGGGACAACGAAGACCTTGGCAGCCACGATTCTCAGGTGTGTCTCAAGACCCTACGCAACAATTTCATGCAAATTATCAAACTCCTATTCAGAATTCATGGAGTGCACCCATGCCTTGGCAAACTTGGTCTCCTCCCTTAGCCCAATCTGCTCCGAATTGGAGAGGTTATGCTCATGGTAACCAGACATACCAACAAGCTTATTTGCAGCCTTATCAACAACCTTCAGCCTATCCCCAATACCAGCAGCATCAAGTCCAAACTCCTCCTTATCAAGCCCCATCTTACCAAGTTCCATCTTTCCAACAACCCAATATGGCTCCTCAATTGGGTCCACCACCTCAACAGCTTCAATTACCATCCAATCAACCTC